>APFE031166224.1:8751-24731 GCA_000404065.3 Pinus taeda | reverse complement strand
AATAAACACCACTACACAACATGTAATGTTTTGTGATTGACTCAATATTATCACTATTCTCTCCCATTTACACAACTATAATTTATCATCTATACAATATATTTCTATTGAGTAGTTTAATTTATAGATTAAATAACTTTTTTCAATGGAATGTGCTAATAAAATTTCATGTTAGAATGTGTTTTTTCTATTATTTAAAATACATTTTTGAATGGAGGTAGTTGAACAATTATGCTTTTTTGGCATGAAAGTTATGGAAATTCCGGCCATATTTAGAAAAAAAACTTGCTCGGATTTGTGTAAATCCAAGTAAAAGCTATGAAAATTCATAATTTTAGGTGCTTTAGAAGTTTTTGATGGTGTTGAATCTATTTCCACCATCAAAAACACGATTCAAAGACCGCCTTTACAATATTTTTTGAATTTTTTTTGCCAGATTCCAGCGACTTTTGGCAGTCCAACCTCAAAAACATATATAAATCGATTCAACACTCTGAAAAACAACAAGACACTTATTCTACAAATTAAGCAACTTAAACTTAACCTTTTAAAAAAGTTAGAAGATTTTGATTAAAACTAACCAAAAAAATATAATAAAAATGTAATTTCTTTAATAAATTAGTCTACACCTGTATGTACCATCAAATGGTTAGTGACCACTCATCCGTTACAGGTTATTAATTATTGAATGCACAAAGGTGGCAAGAGCTAACGAGCCTGCCATTGGGCATTAAATGCCTAGCTACATGCGCCTCCGCTAGCTGTTTAACACACGCGCCATTATTTTTTATTTATCTATCACCCCACGCGTGTTAAACAGCTAGCTGTTTAAAACACGCACCATTATTTTTTATTTATCTATCTATCACCGCAAGCGTGTTAAGCTGTTTAAGACACTCGCCATTATTTTTTATTTATCTATCACCACTCGTGTTAAACAGCTATCCTGGGGGCATGTAGCAGGACATTTAATGCCCAATAATATACTGATTAGCTCTTGCCCAACAAAAGTTACCAAATTATTGAATGTCATCCACTACGCTGCACAAAGCTTACCGTTGTTAATTATTGAATGTCATCCACTACCCTGCACAAGCTGATCTAGAAAAATGAGATTGCGATGTGTTATGAAGAGAACAAGGATTCATGGCCATGATGTATGTTGTGAATGTGAATGCAATCAAGAAAAATAACTTAGAAACTAGAAACCACTCCTGTCACCCACCCCTAATTCTCCCTCTTGTTGCTATAAAACCCCATTCTTCACCCTTCATTTCCCGGTTGTGTGTTGGGGTGTGCACTCTATCAGTCCATCCTCTACACATAGCTTTAATTTTGGGTGCCATAGATATCGTCTGAACATAGCTTCATTTTCGGGGTATCATCGATATCGTCTGAACTGATGGCGACCATCCAGTTTTTGGGTCTCTTTTTCACTCTCCTACTCGCTTGTGGAGCCATGGCTGCTGCCCCTAAAAAGCCAGTGAGTCTGCCCTTTGACAACAATTTCATAGCTAGCTGGGGTGTGGACCACATCAGACAATTTGATGGTGGGCGACAGATTAATCTTCTTCTCAACGAACAGCATGGTAAGTTATTACCCATTCTATTTCTTCCTGCGTCATTTATCTTTATCAGTCTCTAGAATAACAAAGTTGCATGAAAAATGAGATTAACAGGTGCTGGGTTCGAATCCAAAGGAGAATATTTGTTTGGGCACTTCAGCATGCAGATCAAGCTGGTTCAGGGTGATTCCGCTGGCACTGTCACCACCTTTTATGTGAGTATTTGATAATAATATTTGGTCTTTTGTGTTTGGCTATGTCTGCTTCTGCCTACTTATGTATCTATATTTGTTTTGGTGCGGATAGCTTTCTTCTCAGACGGCTGAGCACGATGAAATAGACTTCGAATTCTTGGGCAACAAGTCCGGGGAACCCTATATTCTTCAGACCAATGTGTTTACAGGCGGGAAGGGTTTCAGAGAGCATCGCATATATCTCTGGTTCGACCCCACCAAGGATTACCATTCCTACTCTGTGCTCTGGAACAAGTACCAAATTGTGTAAGCCCCAGATTCGATCCCGTGACATTCTCATTATTTTTGTTTAAACCAGAAACAGGGCAAAATGTATTATGCAATTTTAGAAAGAACCTGGCTCTTAGCTGAATATTGTTTAGTGTGGTCTGTTTTTTCTGCGCAGATTTTTTGTAGACCAGGTACCGATCCGCGTGTTCAAGAACTGCCAGGACCTGGGCTTGGGGTACCCAATAAACCAGGCGATGAAGGTCCATTCGAGCCTGTGGAATGGTGAAAACTGGGCCACCCGAGGGGGTCTGGAGAAAACCGACTGGACCAAGGCGCCCTTCATTGCATCGTTCAGGGAATTCCATGTCGATGCCTGCGAGGCTTCTCCCCAATCGTTGTGCCCTATGCAGGCATCGCAGTCGTGGGATAAGGTGAAATTCAGAGACCTGGATAGGCGGCAATGGCGATTCTTGAAATGGGTGAGGAAGCACTACACCATCTACAATTACTGCACTGACGCACAGAGAAACAAGAAAATGCCTCCAGAATGTGTTCGCGATGGTGATAATATGTAGGGAGCGATTACTAAGAGTTATTACTAATTATAATAATCCCCGCCATTGGTGGCCTGTTCGATCTTTACTACTAGAAATTATGAATGTTTTGTAGTAGCGATTTTTGCTATTTCTGGTTTTTTGATACCATAGCTTGTTTGGTTACAGACGTTCAAATTTCCCATGGTATATAGCTTTGCATTATAATTTCATTGGCAGATAGCTTTTGATTACCTGTAATGCCATGGTATTTACGCTCCATTAATTTTAAAGAAACATGGTTGAAAATGAATATATTTGAGATTTGATTTTTACAAATTTCAAATAGAGGTTCGTAATTCCAAAGAAATTACGGGGGTATCTGAATTTAACACAGTTCATATCAAACAGACTTTAATTTTTTCAATACATTATAAATAATGTTTGAATATGACAGTTTCTAGGCATTGTCGAATTATTTTAGATTTGGAGTTATTTTTTTTGGGAATTGGTGAAACACCTTTATTTGGGTTTAAATTTTGTTTTCCTTGAATTTTATTTGGGTTTAAATTTTGTTTTCCTTAGTTTTTGAATGTATATATGGAATTAGGATTTTGAAAATTTCATAGGGTATTTGATGGGTGTGAGGATGGGTGTGAATGTATATATGGAATTAGGGTTTTGAAAAAAAATTTGGTATTTGATTTGAGTCTATGTATAAATGAAATTAGGGGTTTGAAATTTTTTTAAGGGTATTTGATTTGAGTGAATGTATATATGGAATTATGGTTTTGAAATTTTTTTTTTTAAAGTATTTGATTTGCATGAATGTATATATGGAATTAGTGCTTTGAAAAAAATTCAAGGTATTTGATCTCGGTGAATATATATATGGAATTAGAGTTTTGAAAAATTCTTAAGTTATTTGATTTCCCTGAATGTATATATAAAATTAGGGTTTTGAAAAATTCTCAAGGTATTTGATTTGGGTGAATGTATATATGGAATTAGGGTTTTGAAAAATTCTCATGCTATTTGATTTGCGCGAATGTATATATAGAATTAGGGTTTTGAAAACTTCTCAAGGTATTTGATTTGGAATTAGGGTTTTGAAAAATTCTCATGCTATTTGATTTGCGCTAATGTATATATGGAATTAGGGTTTTGAAAAATTCTCAATCTATTTGATTTGGGTGAATGTATATATGGAACTAGGGTTTTGAAAAATTCTTAGGGTATATATGGAATTAGGGTTTTGAAAAATGCTTAAGGTATTCTATTTGGGTGAATGTATATATGGAATTAGGGTGAATGCATATATGGAATTAGCGTTTTCAATTTTTTTAAGGTATTTGATTTGCGTGAATGTATAAATGGAATTAGGGTTTTGAAAAATTCTCAAGATATTTGATTTGCGTGAATGTATATATGGAATTAGGGTTTTGAAAAGTTCTCAAGCTATTTGATTTGGGTGAATGAATATATGGAATTAGGATTTTGAAAAATTCTCATGCTATTTGATTTGGGTAAATGTATATATAGAATTAGAGTTTTGAAAAATTCTTAATGTATTTGGTTTCCCTAATGATTAAATTTATGATTATAATTGATTACTATTCAAATTCAAAAAAAAATATTGAAAATTATTGCCAACAAACTCTTCAAATAAGTCTAATTAAATTTATATAATGTGTAAATTAAAAAAAAATATTTTATAAAATAATATTATAATAAAAGTAAAACTTGTTTTCAAAATAACATTATAATAAAAATAAAAATATTTAGTTTTCACAGAGTTTTTTCATAAAACATTAAGAAAAAAAAAAAAAAAAAAATAAATTTAAAATTATTAAAAATTAAGAATTTATTTGTTTGGAAAAATAAAATTTTTTTGGAAGGAGAATATTTAATTATATATATTATATAATATATATTATATATATATATAATATATATATATATAATAATATAAAACAATTTAAAATATGATAAAAATAAAATGAAAATTAAATTATTTTTATTTATAACCTTAATCAAATTTTAATCTTAAATGTACATGTGTGTGGGGAATGGCCACGATATCACTCTAAAATGTGATAATAACAACAACAAAAAATAGATTTCCAAAAGTAAGTATAAGGATATGTTCTCTTTAGCACTTTGGATAACATTTTAGTTATTTGTTACTTTCTTGAATCTTGTTACAATTTTCATTTTAGATTTTTTTTGTTACTTATATATATAGCACCAAAAAATATCACAATTTAGTTGTCAAATTAGTAGTGTGGATAACTATCATTGGTAATCTAGTTGTCAAATTAGTAGTGAGGATAGCTATCATTGACTTCTATCAGCAAATGCATGTTCACTCATCACCTTTATTCAAGGAAAACCACGCTACCTAGAATTACACTGGAAATGGACATGTGTTTTATTTTCTAACATAAGAGAATAATAATTAATGAGAATATTGTGTTAAAATAGTTAATTCTCTCACAAATATGTTAGAGGCTAACATGAGAGATCAACCTCTAACTCTCAGGGAAAACAATTAATTGGTAATGCCTAAGAAGGAAAAAATGAAGAAAAAGGAAAAGCTCTCTTTGCTCTTTTTTCTGGATACTATGGCTTACTACCTCACAAAGAGCGAAAGTCCCACGGATTACCTCAGTAGAAACCTAGAATTACACTGGAAATGGACATGTGTTTTATTTTCTAACATAAGAGAATAATAATTAATGAGAATATTGTGTTAAAATAGTTAATTCTCTCACAAATATGTTAGAGGCTAACATGAGAGATTAACCTCTAACTCTGAGGGAAAACAATTAATTGGTTATGCCTAAGAAGGAAAAAATGAAGAAAAATGAAAAGCTCTCTTTGTTCTTTTTTCTGGATACTATGGCTTACTACCTCACAAAGAGCGAAAGTCCCACGGATTACCTCAGTAGAAACATGGTGGGAGAGAAAGACCTTGCATTGGAGTTTGGATGAGACTTTGTGGGAGATAAACACACTATCTATTTTACCCTTACCAGTGGGAAAAAGGACTAGTAAACCCAAGGAAATTTTTGCATGACACTACATATGGTGTGGAGAACACAACTCCAAATCTTTTGAAATTGTTTACTTGATAATTAGAGAGAAGGATCGTGGAAAACTACCTATAGAAGACAATTCATGTTTGGGAGAATCCTGGAAGGGAATGGGATTTGAACCTAGATTGAACCTTTGAATCCCTAGAAAGAACATTTTTCCCACTAAGGTTTCGAGATGTTGGTCATGGGTTTTGAAGGATAAGTCTCAAGGAACAACCATGATTTTCTGGTTTTATATATATATATATATATTATATATATAAAACCATAGTGAATATTATTTCCTAAATACTAGAAAGAACATGTTCCCACACACTAGAGTTTCAAGATGTTGGTCATGGGTTCTGAAGGATAAGTCTCAGGAAAAAATCATGAATTCCTGATAACACGTAAACCATGGAGCCCTAAACTAAATGAAAAATCAATATATATATATATATATATATAATAATATATAATTAGTATTATATATAAAACAACCGTAGTGAATATTGTTATATTTTTTATGCATAAGAAAAACGTACAATACATGTGCATGCAAATTAATAAGTAGAGGTAATATCAAACAATTAAGTATTGAGTATTATTTACTGAGCATGAGCATGAAGGTAAATAGAAGAATTTTTTTTTCATTATCATAAGTGGTCAAGATTATTGTCTAAAGTGTCACATGAATTTAATTAGAGGGGTTTCTTTATATATATTACACACAGATTCGACTACTAGTCACAAGAATGATTTCGTTTCAAAAAACAATGTCACGAAGGGCTTCAGAATTTTAATACTAAAAATCATTATTATCAACACCGAAATGGTATGAAAGTCTATGCAATTAAAAAAAAAAACTTTGTTCTAGGTATGCAAACCCTAACCCACGGCGAGAGTAAAAATAATTACATAAATATACGATCCAACTACTTGAGTTATAATACAGTGCATGCGGCCATGATGCTAATGTAAAAATGGAAGATCAGACTTATATTCTGAAGCTAACAACTCACAAGTGCGCAAGCTTTACCTCTAGAGTACCCAAAGCAGAGAATTCTCTATTCAATTAATCATAAAATCAGAAATATATAAGTTACATCATTCACTGCCCAAACCACACAATGCTCTATTTAGTCAATCATAAAATGAGACATACATAAGTTACATCATTTTTGGGAGATTAGAATTGACACATAGAAAATAGGAATAATCCTTATATAGGGACACTCAGACAAAAAATAAACACTCTCCAATAATACAATATTCTCCATTAATTTCAACACCCCCCCCCCCAAATGGAAAAGGGTTCACGTGTACTCCTAACATCTCCCTAACCATTTCAAATTTAATCCTCCCAAGGGGTTTGGTAAAAATATTTGTTTCATTATCACAAGTATTATAATATTTAACAAGAATTTCATTAAAAGGAATCTTCTCTCAAACAAAGTGAAACTGAGTATCAATATGCTTTGTGTTTTTGTGAAACATAGGATTGCTCGCAAGATTAATGGAGCTTTGATTGTCACATCTGATTAGTGTTGCATGTTTTTGTTCTTCTCTAGCATCATGGAGAAGTCTCCTAAACCAAATTGCCTCACACGTGGCTTCACACATTTCTTGATACTCGTCTTCTACAAAAGATAAGGAAACAATACTTCGCTTCTTGCTGCTCCAAGAAATTACCCCAGAACCAATATTGAAAGCATAACTTGTTAGATATTGAATAATGTTGCTACATTATGACCGACTGACGCTCTCGGAAGCGATCAAGGCTCTAGGGTTCAACAAAGGGAGTGACAGAGGGTAACAGGTACCCATGGAAGCACAGGGAGGAGGGAGCTCCTTTCCCTCCTACAGTAACATGGTTGCAAGAAGGGGAAGAGCAAGGAATAAGAACAAGCCTCCACAATGATTGGAGGTCAAGACAAAAAACACAAAAACTCAGAAGGTGGAAGCCAACAATACGCATGCAGAACAAGGGACCGACAAAGAGAACCGACAAGAGAAGAAAGCTGAAGACAGCGGTCAGGAGAGAGGGAACAGATCCAAGCTGAGGCCCTGTTAACCCAAGACCACAACCAAACCGCGGGTTATTTTAAATGATCTAGCTCTGCAAGAGCATATTGATCACATGGAAAACTATGTCATTATATGCAAATTTATGGGTATCTGGCCGTCAGAGAAGGAATTGTACACTTGGATAAAATACAACTGGAAACCAAAGTGGGAGTTAAATATACATCTTGGATCCAAGGGTTTCTTTACAGTGGTATTCACAAACATGGATGACAAAGACAAGATTTTTGAAGGAGGACCATACTTCTTTACAGTTGTTGGACTCTATATGCGGCCATGGACGATGAACTTTGTGCCAGAAAGAGAAACCTTCACTTCGGTACTGGTATGGATTAGACTACTCCTTACCTTTAGATTACTAGATGCCAGAATCTTTAAAAGCTATAGGCAACAAATTAGGTCATTTCTTAAAGATTTATGAGGCTACTCTATGAGGAAAATATACCTCCTATGCTCGTATTTGTGTGGAGATGCACCTATCAGGAGCCCTTCCTGATGAGGTCATTCTAGAAATCTATGACGAGGAATGGGTTCAAACAATTGACTATGAACAGATCCCGTTTAGATGTCACAAATGTCATGAACATGGGCACCTATCTAGAGACTATCCACTTAATTGAAGGGAGGAAGATCTAAACACCAGTAAAGGGAAATATCAGACAGGTTTCACCAAATTCGGAGGAAAAGGAAAAGGAGGGGGAAGGAAGACACATAAGAACCCTATTGAGAAGGAGAACAAAACAAGGAGGCACAACAGTTTTGAGATCTTAGGAGAAGAGGATGCAGATGGAGGTGATCAAAAGAGGACAAAAGATCAGACAACAAGGGGGGAAGGGAAAGATACTAGCATGGAGTTCAGTCAGTAACATAATGAATACACGACGGACCCTTTGTGTAACATGGAAATAGAAAAAGGCCATCATACGACTCAAATTGAAATTGGCATAGAGGACCAAGACTTACAAGAGATCTTGGAAAGTGAGAACCTAGATTTGGAAAAGTTTCTTGAACGAGGAGGTAACCTGGGAATAAATTATATACCTTAGGAGGATGTTGACAAGGAACAACAACTATTCCTTAACAAGTCACATCAAACATCTACAAGAGTCAAAAGAGGACATGATAACTAGGAAAATAAAGGGACTTCCATAATAGGACTAATAACAAGAAAATTAACAAAAGACCTAGGAAAGAGGAGGGGAAGGAAAAGACAGAAAGAACTACTGCTGGAGTGTGGAAAACTCATGATTGACTCTGGAAGGATGAAAGACCTTTCCAGTTACTCGTTTACAACCCCATTTCAATGAAAATCACAACCTAGAATAGAGGTAGCAGAAGCAAACAGAGGAATCTAAGTAACAGGATCAAAGAGGAAAAACATGACATAGTATTCTTACAAGAAACAAAATGCTCAGTGGAAAATATGAGAGAGAAACATAGCAAATGGTTAAATAGATATGAATACCTTGAAGTTAAAGCAAATAAATCTGTTGGTGGCATTCTCACTCTATGGGATTCACAGAAATTTTGTGTGATTGATGCGGAGGCTTCCAGACATCACCTCTCTCTAATTTTCCAACCGGTAGGTGATAGACAATGTTACATGATCACCAATGTCTACGGTCCTCAGCCAATGGAGGACAAAATTCAACTCCTCACCACTCTGGAGGATATGAAAAAAATTTAATTATCTGAGTGATAATTATTCAAACTTTCTACCTTGGATTCTAGGAGGTGATTTTAACATGACAAAATCACTAGTGGAGAAGAAAGGAGGTACTAGAATTCTTGGTAGGGATTCTGTTGCCTTCTAGAACTTCATCACCAATATGAAATTGGTTGACATGGAAACCAGCAATGGAATCTTCACTTGGAATAACAACAGGAGTAGCCCTACCCAAGTAGCCTTAAAATTAGATAGATTCATTATCTCAGAGGAACTTCTTCTCATGGGAAGTAGCCTGAATGCACTCATCCTACCTTTTGGAGGTTCTGACCACTAGCCTATTCAATTGGAAGCTTCTCTATTTGGTAAACCAAAGAACTTCCCCTTCAGGTTTGAGAATGCTTGGCTCACACACTCAAACTTCCTCACAATCATCAAAAAATGGTGGAAGGAAGAGCTACACATTTATGGTACAAAGATGTTCCTTCTTCACAGTAGGCTCAAGCATATTAAAGGTAGATTCAAAGAGTGGAATAGAAAGGAATTTGGCAATATCTTCAAAGCCAAAGGAGATGTGGAAAAGAAACTAAAGGAAATAAACCAAATTCTTATCACAGAAGGTTATATAGATGAAAGGAAAGAGATGGCAGAGTCACTTTAGCATGATTGGGAAAATAGATGCCTACAAGAGGAAATATTCTGGAGATAGAAATCCAAAGTACAATGGATTAAGGAAGGGGAGAGAAACACCAAATTATTCCACAGATCCACCATAGCTCATGGAAACAACAACAGAATTATGAAACTCACAGATCAGCATGGAATAGAAAGAAACACTCATGAAGAGATGGAAGAGGTTCTAGTCCAACATTTTCAGAGAATTGCAGAGGAAACCTCGGAAGATAGATATTAGTTTACCATATTTATTAATTATACCATATTTATTAATATAGCCATGAAGATAGAAAAATCATGATTTCCTGATTACATGTAACCCATGGAGCCCTAAACTAATAAAAATCTATCCTATATATATATATATATATATATATATAATATAATAATATATATATATATATATATATAATAATATAATATATATATATATTATATATATATATATATATATATAATATATATATATATATATATATATATACATTAATATTATATAATATATTAATATATACATATATATAATAGATATAACAAACAAACAAACGTAGTGAAAATTGTTTATTTTTATGCATAAGAAAAACATACAATACATGTGCATGCAAATTAATAAGTAGAGGTAATATCAAACAATTAAGTATTGATTATTATTGACTGAGCATGAAGGTAAATAGAAGAATTTTTTTTTTCATTATCATAAGTGGTCAAGATTATTGTCTAAAGTGTCACAAGAATTTAATTAGAGGGGTTTCTTTATATATATTACACACATAACTAAATAATATGTTTTCGACTACTAGTCACAAGAATGATTTCGTTTCAAAAAACAATGTCACGAAGGGCCTCGGAATTTTAATACTAAAAATCATGCACAAAAAATCATTATTATCAACACCTAAATGGTATGAAAGTCTATGCAATTAAAAAAAAAAAAACTTTGTTCTAGGTATGCAAACCCTAACCCACGGCGAGAGTAAAAATAATTACATAAATATATGATCGAACTACTTGAGTTATAATACAATGCATGCGGCCATGATGCTAATGTAAAAATGGAAGATCAGACTTATATTCTGAAGCTAACAACTCACAAGTGTGCAAGCTTTACCTCTAGACTACCCAAAGCGGAGAATGCTCTATTCAATTAATCATAGAATCGGAAATATATAAGTTACATCATTAACTGCCCAAACCACACAATGCTCTATTTAGTCAATCATAAAATGAGACATACATAAGTTACATCATTTTAGGGAGATTAGAATTGACACATAGAAAATAGGAATAATCCTTATTTAGGGACACTCATACAAAAAATAAACACTCTCCAGTTATACAATATTCTCTATTAATTTCAACACCCCCCCCCCCAATGGAGAAAGGGTTCACGTGTACTCCTAACATCTCCCTAACCATTTCAAATTTAATCCTCCCAAGGGGTTTGGTAAAAATATTTTTTGCATCATCACAAGTATTATAATATTTAACAAGAATTTCATTAAACTAAATCTTCTCTCTAACAAAGTGAAACTGAGTATCAATATGCTTTGTGTTTTTGTGAAACATAGGATTGCTCGCAAGATTAATGGAGCTTTGATTGTCACATCTGATTAGTGTTGCATGTTTTTGTTCTTCTCTAGCATCATGGAGAAGTCTCCTAAACCAAATAGCCTCACACGTGGCTTCACACATTTCTTGATACTCGTCTTCTACAAAAGATAAGGAAACAATACTTCGCTTCTTGTTGCTCCAAGAAATTACCCCAGACCCAATATTGAAAGCATAACTTGTTAGATATTGAATAATGTTGCTACATTATGATCGACTGACGCTCTCGGAAGTGATCAAGGCTCTAGGGTTCAACAAAGGGAGTGATAGAGGGTAACAGGTACCCATGGAATCACAGGGAGGAGGGAGCTCCTTTCCCTCCTACAGTAACATGGTTGCAAGAAGGGGAAGAGCAAGGAATAAGAACAAGCCTCCACAATGATTGGAGGTCAAGACAAAAAACACAGAAACTCAGAAGGTGGAAGGCAACAATACGCATGTAGAACAAGGGACCCACAAAGAGAACCGACAAGAGAAGAAAGCTGAAGACAGCGGTCAGGAGAGAGGGAACAGATCCAAGCTGAGGCCCTGTTAACCCAAGACCACAACCAAACCGCGGGTTATTTTAAATGATCTAGCTCTGCAAGAGCACAGGGATCACATGGAAAACTATGTCATTATATGCAAATTTATGGGTATCTGGCCGTCAGAGAAGGAATTGTACACTTGGATAAAATACAATTGGAAACCAAAGTGGGAGTTAAATATACATCTTGGATCCAAGGGTCTCTTTACAGTGGTATTCACGAACATGGAGGACAAAGACAAGATTTTTGAAGGAGGACCATACTTCTTTACAGCTGTTGGACTCTATATGCGGCCATGGACGATGAACTTTGTGCCAGAAAGAGAAACCTTCACTAGGGTAATGGTATGGATTAGACTACTCCTTACCTTTAGATTACTAGATGCCAGAATCTTTAAAAGCTATAGGCAACAAATTAGGTCATTTCTTAAAGATTTATGAGGCTACTCTACGAGGAAAATATACCTCCTATGCTTGTATCTGTGTGGAGATGCACCTATCAGGAGCCCTTCCTGATGAAGTCATTCTAGAAATCTATGATGAGGAATGGGTTCAAACAGTTGACTGTGAACATATCCCGTTTAGATGTCACAAATGTCATGAACATGGGCACCTATCTAGAGACTATCCACTTAATTGAAGGGAGGAAGATATAAACACCAGTAAAGGGAAAGATCAGACAGGTTTCACCAAATTTGGAGGAAAAGGAAAAGGAGGGGGAAGGAAGACACATAAGAACCCTATTGAGAAGGAGAACAAAACAAGGAGGCACAACAATTTTGAGATCTTAGGAGAAGAGGATGCAGATGGAGGTGATCAAAAGAGGACAAAAGATCAGACAACAAGGGGGGAAGGGAAAGATACCAGCATGGAGTTCACTCAGGAACATAATGAATACACAACGGACCCTTTGTGTAACATGGAAATAGAAAAAGTCCATGATATGACTCATAGTGAAATTGGCATAGAGGACCAAGACATACAAGAGATCTTGGAAAGGGAGAACCTAGAGCTGGAAAAGTTTCTTGAACGAGGAGGTAACCTGGGAATAAATTATATACCTCAGGAGGATGTTGACAAGGAACAACAACTATTCCTTAACAAGTCACATCAAACATCTACATGAGTCAAAAGAGGACATGATAACTAGGAAAATAAAGGGACTTCCACAGTAGGACTAATAACAAGAAAATTAACAAAAGACCTAGGAAAGAGGAGGGGAAGGAAAAGACAGAAAGAACTACTACTGGAGTGTGGAAAACTCATGATTGACTCTGGAAGGATGAAAGACCTTTCCAGTTACTCCTTTACAACCCCATCTCAATGAAAATCACAACCTAGAACAGAGGTAGCAGAAGCAAACAGAGGAATCTAAGTAACAGGATCAAAGAGGAAAAACATGACATAGTATTCTTACAAGAAACAAAATGCTCAGTGGAGAAGATGAGAGAGAAACATAGCAAATGGTTAAATAGATATGAATACCTTGAAGTTAAAGCAAATAAATCTGTTGGTGGCATTCTCACTCTATGGGATTCACAGAAATTTTGTGTGATTGATGCGGAGGCTTCCAGACATCACCTCTCTCTAATTTTCCAACCGGTAGGTGATAGACAATGTTACATGATCACCAATGTCTACGGTCCTCAGCCAATGGAGGACAAAATTCAACTCCTCACCACTCTGGAGGATATGAAAAAAATTTAATTATTTGAGTGATAATTATTCAAACTTTCTACCCTGGATTCTAGGAGGTGATTTTAACATGACAAAATCACTACTGGAGAAGAAAGGAGGTACTAGAATTCTTGGTAGGGATTCTGTTGCCTTCCAGAACTTCATCACCAATATGAAATTGGTTGACATGGAAACCAGCAATGGAATCTTCACTTGGAATAACAACAGGAGTAGCCCTACTCAAGTAGCCTTAAAATTAGATAGATTCATTATCTCAGAGGAACTTCTTCTCATGGGAAGTAGCCTGAATGCGCTCATCCTACCTTTTGGAGGTTCTGACCACTAGCCTATTCAATTGGAAGCTTCTCTATTTGGTAAACCAAAGAACTTCCCCTTCAGGTTTGAGAATGCTTGGCTCACACACTCAAACTTCCTCACAAACATCGAAAAATGGTGGAAGGAAGAGCTACACATTTATGGTACAAAGATGCTCCTTCTTCACAGTAGGCTCAAGCATATTAAAGGTAGATTCAAAGAGTGGAATAGAAAGGAATTTGGCAATATCTTCAAAGCCAAAGGAGATGTGGAAAAGAAACTAAAGGAAATAAACCAAATTCGTATCACAGAAGGTTATATAGATGAAAGGAAAGAGATGGCAGAGTCACTTCAGCATGATTGGGAAAATAGATGCCTACAAGAGGAAATATTCTGGAGATAGAAATCCAAAGTACAATGGATTAAGTAAGGGGAGAGAAACACCAAATTATTCCACAGATCCACCATAGCTCATAGAAACAACAACAGAATTATGAAACTCACAGATCATCATGGAATAGAGAAAAACACTCATGAAGAGATGGAAGAGGTTCTAGTCCAACATTTTCAGAGAATTGCAGAGGAAACCTCGGAAGATAGATATCAGTTTACGAAGAGATTTACTCAATAAATTCCTAAATTGGTTTCTAGAGATGACAATTACAATCTCAACAGACCAGTAAGAGAGGAAGAAATTGAGGAAGTCATTAGAGAGATGCACAATGGGAAAGCACCAGGCCTGAATGGCTTCAATGTGGAATTTTTCAAAGCATGTTGGAGGATAGTAAAACAAGATATTATGGAGGTTGTGGAAGACTCTCGGATTTGTTGTCGCTTGGCGTCCATGTAGATTTTTTGTCCTTAGGCTCAGGAGTCCTTTGTAGTCCCGCCATGACTTATGCGTTGAAGACTCATTCTTCTTAGCTTCTTCGCTTTGTTCTGGCCTTATACCCTAGAGGCTCCTTTGTGTTGAGTTGTACTATTGCATTGCATGTTGACCATTTGTACCTTTTGGCCTAGAGCCGGCTTCACTTGGACTCGTGTTTAAGCCAACTTTTGACCATGACATCTGCAAAATCAACGTTTCATACCTTTGACTTTTGCAACTTGACACACCTTGACCCGTGGAAAGAACATACCTTTGAGTGTCACTGACCAGTTTTTGCCTCCCTGCATTGAGCATAGGAATGTTCCACTCCCAGGAACTAGATCATCTGTTTTATCGACACTCGCTCTTTCCACTATATCATAGCATTCTTTTATTCTTTTGCGAGCTTAACAGAAAAAGACAAAAAAATAAATATTCCAAAAAGAGGGGGAACGGGACAGTATTTCCATCTATTATTGGCAGCTAGAGTCAGTCGTGTCGCCCTGGAACAAAGTACTCAAAACAAAGTCTCCTCCGCTTGGGTGGGATTTAGTTTGACTTAGGTATGCCTCAACCTTTGTTATTGAGTCAGTTCTCCCCCGATTGGTTATCTCTTCCAATCATATGGAGGGTTCGTTCATGCCTCCTGCATGACGAACTTATACAGATTCATCATATGCTGCCATAGTCACATTGAGTCGTGCTTTTGTTCAAGGGAAGTTAGCCTGAGTCAGCCTCTCTGCGGTGTCTCTTGACTCATTTTTCAGTCGGCCATCCCGGTTGTCAGTGTCATGTCTCACATCACATCATCTATATTGGTCCTTTACTCGTGCTGGTTTGAGAAGGTCCCCATTGACTTCTTGCCGGCGGGTCTTGTCCTTATCGACGACGACATCTTGCTCTAAGGGCAGGCCTAGAGTT
>APFE031166222.1:0-14402 GCA_000404065.3 Pinus taeda | reverse complement strand
CCAATATTTCAGATCTTAAGATATTCAACCCAAAAGCATACTCAAGCCAAATGATCTCCTTTGCTTTATATAGTCAAGATCTTCCTAAAATCATGGACCAATACCACGGGCCAAAACCATAACAAACCAATACCATCAACTCAATACTAAGGATCAACACGCCTGTCGAGATGCCATGGTCCAAAAACCATAGGTTCAAATTCCAAGGACTAACTACCATGGACCAAAGGTAAGTTTTCCCACATGAAATAAACTTTTCTCTGCATAAAATTCTGTGAACTTTTCTCCACATGAAATAAAGTTTTATAAACTTTTCTCTGCATAAAATTCTGTGAACTTTTCTCCTGCGTACTTCTTAATTCTCATCATATTGAGAGCCATGCCATGGGTGTTGCCATCAAGTACAACATCTGTAACATATAACCATACCAGAAACATAATGCCAACAGAGATCATGTCGCCCTTTTCACACTTTATCTTCCAAAGCTTATCTCTCAATGCCAGATTCCTCTTATCACTGTTATTCTAATATATATCTTTCAATGTTTTCCACATTGAAAACAATGTCTCCTTCCCATGGAGACTCGAGACTATGTGATCTTGAACTCCCTCTAGAAGGATTCTCGTTGCTCTAGCCACACATTTCTTCCATTCATCCAATTCAGCAGCACGAGTCGGCTTGAGGACTTCTTGATCAATGAATTCCTTTAGACCATTATCCTCTAGTACTGCTTCCATGTGATCCTTCCAGGCTATATAATTCAAACTGCCATCAAGGGCATATTCGAGTCTTAAACCATTGAATTCCATAGGTGAAATAGAGATGTGATAAGAACTCGATTTCTATATTTAAGAATCACAAACTTCAAACTTCTCCCTTCTTGTATATTGTTCTTCCTTAATCACATTTTCTCCGATACCATGTAGAAATTCCCACCTGTAGATCACCTGATAATGCAATATACTAAAGCAAAATACTTGATCTACTTCTACAAACAATTATGTAGAAGATTAATTGAATATGAGCAAGATCAATTGACACATATAACTGAAAAGAAGAAATCACACATAACACAAAAGAAATAACCCGGGGAAAGCCTCAACCTAAAATGCCAACTCTGTATTATCATACAAGTGGAAATATAGTTTGGATTACAAAAAGAATTAGCTCACAAGCTATCTTGCTCTCTCTGTAATCCCTCTACTACTCATAGATAGTTAAATGCCTCTCTCAAACCTTCTCCTCTGCCCTCCAAGCCTCCTACTTCATTGTGCAATTTTTCTTGGGGTCCAGTGAAGCTATATGTGCGAATTGGCCTCTTCACACACTCATTAACCTCTGATCTAACTGCATAGTCCCGAAGGAGATAAATGCTTCTCCATGGATGAGCTTCCTTTATAGGAAAAAAATTCATCCAACTGATAGTACATTTTCCCTTCTTTGATCTCAATTGGGTCTCTGTTTGAACTGACATGCATGAGTTATTCATGAGATAATATTTATTTATTTGAAGTGCAGCAGTTATATGCATGCATGCATTAACTAACTGAACTCACATTAATTTAAACAAATTGTTTAAATCAATCTAACTGGACTTGACTTAGTTAACTGAGCCAACTAATTTCTACTCAAATTAGAACTCATCCTTACATTTTTAACTGACGAATAAATTCCTCAATTAATAGAGAAATTGTTGCATGTCCTCACATAGACTTCATGTTTGATTTTTCACAACTAACTCATGGTGAATTAATTAATTTATTTTGAAACAGCTGTTAAGTTCAAATTTGAATTTTACTTCCTATTTTTAGTCCATGAACTAACTAAAATAGGAATCCATCTAAAACTGCTAAAAATAGAATGCTATTTTTAGCACTTCCATTTTTCATTCCCTGTTGCTCAATCCAGCACTAATACCCAAACTGCTATTTATAGTAGTTCTATTTTTAGCATTTCTTGTTGCCATTTTCAACATATAGTAGCAACCTTCTAAATTTTCACCTGTAGACTGAGCAGACTAAATTAACAACAAAATGAGGTAGACACAACTCCCGGTTTCTGCCTGAGATATTCAGTTGCTTATCTTCGAAGGGGTTTAGTAAATATATCATGAAATTTTTCTTGGATGGAAAATACTCCAATTTAACCTTTTTCTCAAGCACTTGTTCATGTATAAAGTGATACTTAATAGGAATATGCTTGGTCTTAGAGTGCATAATAGGATTTTTCGAAATACTAGTAGCACCTATATTATCACATAGGATGGATATGGGTGGAGAATATTTGACTTTTATATCTTGTAATGTTTGCATCATCCAGAGAATTTGTGTGAAACAAGAGGTAGCAGCCACATAGTTGTAGATAAGAAAATGGAACTTTGTTTCTTTCTGAACAAAGATACCAATTGGGGCCCCATGTAAAATGCACCTCCACTAGTGCTTTTTTGGACATCAACCTTTCTAGCCCAATCTGCATATGTGTATGAATGAAGGGTAATATATGCATCTTTAGGATATAATAGACCAAATTCTTGGGTTCCTTGGAGATATTTGAATATTCTATTTACTTCCTGAAGATGTGATTCATTTGGATTGGTTTGGAAACGTCCAACAATCCCAACTACATGTATGATATCTGGTCTGGTAGCTGTTAGATAAAGAAGACTTCCAATCATAAACATGCACTCTGGTGGGTTTACTGCCGAAGAATCATCATTAGAAATGAGGCTACATCCTGTCATCATGGGAGTACATATATGTTTGCAATACTCCATCCCATACTTCTTCAGAATTTTCTTGAGATATTTTGTTTGTGAGAGATAGATTTTATCTTTTGCTTGTTGCACTTGCAGACCAAGAAAATAGGTTAGTTTCCCAAGTAAAGACATTTGAAATTCTTGTTGCATAATAGAAGAAAAGTTTTGACTCATAGATTCTTCATTACTGCCAAAGATGATATCATCAACATACACAACAATAATTAGTAGTTCATCACCATCAATTTTTGTGCACAATTTGTTGTCTACAGATCCTTTTGTGAAACCTTGTTGTTGAAGATATTTGTGAAGATGACAATACCATGCCCGTGGAACTTGTTTTATCCCATATAAAGCCTTTTCTAGTTTGCATACAAGGTTTTCATCGTTCCCTAAAATGAATCCTTCTGGTTATTCAATATATACTTCTTCTTCTAGATTTCCATTAAGGAAAGCATATTTTACATCCATTCAATAAACTTTGAAATTTTGAAAACTTGAAAAAGGAAGAAACATTCCTATGGCTTCAAGTCTAGCTACTAATGTAAATTTTCTTCAAAGTCTATACCTTCTTGTTGATCATAACTTTACAAACAAGTCTAGCTTTGTTCCTAACGACCTCTCCATTTTCATTCAACTTATCTTTAAATATCCATTTTGTCGCAATAACAATTTTATCATGAGGCCTTGGAACCAATTCCCAAGTATCATTCTTTTCAATTTGATCTAGCTCTTCATTCATGGCCTTAACCCAACATTAATATTTACCAGTTTGATTTCCATTTTGTGGTTCAATGGTGGATAATAAGCTAGATAACTAGAAGATCTTACAAGTATTTGTCTTGTTTGTACCCCAGATTCCTTTTCTCTTAGAATTTGACCTTCTGGATGATTCTTTTGAACATACCTGGATGGAGCCTTTTATTTATCTGATGTATCTCCTTTTGTCACGTCATTAGTTTATTCTTCTATATCATTACGATTTGATGTGGGAAATCATTCATCATCATCATCCTCTTTTGTTAATGTTACTTTTTTGGGCCCTGTGCATGATTCATCAATCACACATCAATGAACTCAACAATTTTTTGAAGTATCTTATTGTAACATTTGTATCCTTTACTTCTAGATGAGTAACCAAGAAGTATTCCTTCATCTTCTCTAGCTTCAAACTTACCAAGTTTTTCATCATTGTTTTTTATGAAACATTTGCTTCCAAAAAATATAAAATGATTTACAGTGGGAGGCTTACTATACCAAAGTTCATATGGAGGTTTATCACTATTCACATGAACATGAGCCTTTTTGAGAATATTTAGCACAATATGTGCAGCTTCACCCTAGAATGTGTCAAGAGTTCTAGACTCATCAACCATAGCACGAGCCATTTTTTGAACAGTTCTATTCATTCTTTTTGCCACACCATTTGATTGAGGAGTTTTAGCTACAAAAAAATGTCTTTTTATGCCATGTTGTTCATAGAAATCAAAGAATTCATTTGATATGTACTCTCCTCCTTGGTCATATCTAAGACATTTGATTTTTAGATCTAATTCATTTTCAAGTAATTCCTTGAAGACTTTAAATATATCAAATGCTTCATCTTTGTGTTTCAATAGACCAATCCATCACATTCTAGAAAAGTCACCAATGAATAAGATATAGTATTATTCTCTTCAAGATAACCTTTTCCTTGCTACTCCATAGAAATCATTATGTATAAGATCAAGAGGCTTACTTGTTAATCCTTCTTTGGCATTGAATTTAACTCTGATTTTCTTACTGAAACATATGGTACTTTTTGGTATGGTGATGTAGGGTAGATCATGAACAACTTTGAGCCTACTTTATTTTCTTATTTGAGAGAAGCTTAGATGTCCCAACCTTCTGTGCCGTAACCAGTTTTCTTCTACCTTGCCTAGGTAACATTGTTCTTGGCCACCTTTCAATATATATATATAGATTTCTCGGGGTTCTTGTTCCATTTATTATGGTCTTTCCATGTCAAGTTCATGAACCACACATTCTTGTGATCAGAATACCACCTCATTTCATTGATCACACATTTGGCTAGCACTCGAAAAGTTATTCTTTAATCCATCGACATAAATAACATTACATCTTTAACTTTTTCTTTTAGAAAAACATAACCTTTACCCTTATTGAAAACATGCCCAGTCATTTCCAAAAGTGACATTCATTTCTTTCTCTAAAGCATTGTATGAAATAGGTTTATCTTTATCACCTATCATGTGTTTCGAGGATCCACTATCAATTTACCATTGATTTTCTTGTCCTTATGCAAATAATGCTATGCCACAACTTTCAAATTGTAAATCCTTCCTTTTCCATACCTTAGAATTTGTTGATAGCTTCTCCTTTAGATATTTTGGTTTTAATTTTCTCCTATATTCAGATTCTTGCAATATGAGCATTCAATTTAATCTATAGGAGGTGAGAAGATATTATAAAAGTTCCTCTTGAATCTTGTCTCATTCCTTTGTTTTCTTGCTTCTCTAGCCATGACAGTTTTGTACGCAACACATTGAGCAGCCTTATGACCAAAATTATGACATGAGAAACATTTTCCATTAAAGAAGATATTGTTTTCATCATAGAATATTATGGTGTTGTTTACCTTTTGACTAGTGCTTATGTTGTTGTTCATCCTTGGATTGGAGTGAACATGATTTACTTGTGGAATGCCTTTATTATTTTACTGAGGACTGAAGCTTTGCTGACTAGATTTTGTTGCACTACTAAAGCTTTGCTGACTGATTTTTGTTGGATTACTAAAGCTTTTCTAACTGGTTTTTATTGCATTACTGAAGTTTTTCCGATTGGTTTTTGCTACAATTAGATAGCTTACAATGGTCACTGAATACTTTTCTGTTTGAGATGTTTCTCCAGTGTATCCAAGATCAGTCTTCGTAAGAGGAGAGCATTGTACCTTGATAATTTCATCTAAGGTTTCAGATCCTTTAGCAAATCTAAGATTCAGAGTTTTTTTTCTCAAGTTCCTTTCTTAGACTTACTACTTTACATTCTAACTTATCATTATGTTTTTCCTTTTCTAAGAGTTGATGCTTCGAAGTATCTATGGCTACTTTTTTTTCTTCTAAGAAAATTTTGAGTTGAGTAATTTCTTCAAAGAAATATTTTTCCTCTAATGCATCCACAAATTTATCATTAGACTCATTAGTATTTTTCTCAAAATCCATGAGTAATTAAAGATCTTGATCAAATTCACCTTCTTCACTATTTGACAAGCCATCACTATCTTCATGAGTATAATAACTTCTTCTACTTTCAAATCGTCTCCTATTACCTTCTGTAGAATCCTTCCCTTTTTCATGGTTGTATTTATGAGGACATTTAAAAGCATAATTCCAAACTCTACCACAAGCAAAACATTTGAAGAGAAGTTTTTTTCCAAAGTTCACCTCATCCTCTTCTGATATGTATCTTGATTCCTTGCGTTCTTCCTTTTCTTTTCCTTTTGTAGATGATTTAAATGTTGATTCTCTGACTTCTGAGGGCCCTCCTTTCCTCATTTCAAAATCAATCAGGATCCCGTGTAGTTGAATAACAGTAAGAGTCTGCGGATCTTGCTTCTCTTTAATGACAAACACTTTTGACTCGAATTTAGGAGATAGATATCTTAATATTTTCTCTACTAAAGTAGTGTCCTTTATTTCTTGACTTGGATTTTTCATGCAATTTACAATCTCATCTATGCATAGAAAGTAACTGGAAATGCTTTCATCATTATGCATTATTAGAGTTTCATATTGAATTCTGAGAGTTTTGAGATTAGCACTTTTTACCTTGGTATCGCCTTCATAGATTTGAATGATTATGCCCCACATTTCTTTTGTTGTGTTTAGCTTAATAACTTTGGCAAATTATGATTTTTTCGTACTTCCCAATAAAGCATTGACAACTTTGGCATTGGTTTCATATGTATTATTTTTTGTTGCATCTATGGGAACTGTAGCTGGATATTGGTAACCTCCTTCCACAATTGCCCAAACATCTACTCCAAGAGACTGAAGATAGGATTTGGTTCTTGTCTTCCAATATATAAAATTATTTCCATTGAAGGGTGGTGGTATGATAGATGTTGATCCATCTTGATAGCTCATATTGGGATATATTCCTTCAAGCAATCAAACTTCTTTTCAAGGACCTTCTCTAATACCAATTGTTGAAAAAAATACTGATAGGGGGCGGGGGGGGGTGAATCAGTATTTGAAGAAAATCACAATAATAATTTTCTTTTGTGAAATGTATAGGCGACTTGATTGAACCTAGCTAGCATATATACGTGACTACTATAAAAGAGACTAATGTATACTCAGTAAAATTGTAAAACAACTAATTCTTTATCTATTAAACTTTTAACCATAATGTAAGAGATTTATTAGGAATTTAATAAGCAGTAAATAGGTGGAGTAAGAAAAAAATAAAGTATCACAAATAAGTAAACACACATGAACAACAAGATTTAAGGTGGAAACCCAATGTGGGAGAAAACCATCGTTGCTTTCATCTTAGTCTTCAAAATTTAGTAATATCAAAAACTCCTTACATTCTTGTATTGGTGCAAAATCATGCCAGTATGCAGACACCCACCTTTTCAAGGCTACAACCTTCACTCATTATCCAACTCCTACTGGAAGGGAGCTCCAACCCCTTGATCTGATCACCAACTACTACTGGCGAGAAGCTTCAACTTCCTCACTGAAGGCACTAACCCTCAGAAACATCCATGGACCACATTTCATTAATTTTCACACTGGATCCAATATCCACACTAATGCTCAATCATCACTGTAATACAATCATAAATCTATGATAAACAAAATAAACCAATCACTGAAACCCAAACAACTGAAACTTAATCAAAACTCAACCAATCAACTGGAATAGTCAGATCATTGTAACCAGTACACAAAACTGAACTTAAAATATTGCATCAACATATAGAATCAACTACAACTCTGATCATTCGTTTGCCAAAATGTACATGCTACTTCACTTAAAGAAACTAGCGCGTATAGGCGGTTTTCTATAGAGAAACCCGCATATAGATCTTAATATACATAAAACTGAAAACTTGACCACTATAGTTTCTGAAAAGAAACCTGAATCATACTCAAATCAACTGCAACACTTTGAACCAATCACAAAACTGCTTCTAATCTTAAATCACAATCAGTAAGAAACCTTAACATTCTTCAATCAATTAATAACCAAATTCAACTTCATCATTCAATCAGTTCTACTATAGACATTATCACTCAACCCATATCATCATGAGGACATCATTGAAAAATTGTAGAGAAACAACAACATTAATCAGGTTGATCAACCATTTATGAATAGAAACCCATACTTTATATATGTGACTTTGCAAAAGTGAACCTGCATGTATACGTGCTTTTCCTTAAACCAACCAACATATAGATCTGCAAATTTTGACCTAAAATTGTGCATCCCTTTAGAACATTAGAAAGACAAAGATCATAATATCCAAAGATAAAAACATGCGTCAGTACTTAGATCTAGTCAATTTAATGTAGAAAATATGCAACTTTTCACATCCCCAAACCTATGGGTTTTGAGCCACAACAATTTGTAAACTTTTCTATTATGCAATGATCTTGTTCCTCTGGCCAAAGTTTCCTTCTCAGAATTCCATTGCAATATCTCAAATCACACCAACATGTGACTCTTCATCGCATTCCTAAGACTCCTCTTCTTGCATGTGATATGCGATAAGCACAACCGGACTCCAAATAAAATAAACCCGCATCCATAAACTTCACGAGTTTGCTCAGGCCTGAGTCTTATTGGCTTTAATCTCTGTCGTTGATCACACCTTTCAATCTGATGGTTGATGATACCCTCGAGCATCACACATCACAAATCGCATTTTCTTAAGTCCAAGGTTCATCCACTCATGAAATATTTCAATCCAAAACTAATCGGTGATCCTCCACTGTTTGATCAAGGCACGCTTGATCTAATGGTGAGTAGCGATATCGCACAGGAATCTTGCATGACATTTGCTCACCCTTACGGGGCCAATAAGGATTATATATCCTTAATCTATAAATGTTCAGGTCCGTTCTGAGATTAATGTACGATCACTTTATGACCTGATATCCATTGGATATACGAGGTCATCAAATCTACAGCCTGCAGGTCTTCAACTAGAACACGAATTACCAAACAGCTTAACCCACACAATCGATTGTGACGTAAATGTTTGAAAATGAGATCGACAACTAGGATTTAGTGTGGGGCTTCAACCACAATCAAGACATTCGTACACTCCTATCCCCTGCATTTGTTGATCACCATCGATCTAACAGATCTGTCGAGCTAACAATCCAAATCTATTCCTTCGCTCAAGATTCCGCTCACTCTGAAATCTGCTTAATCACAATTTCACTTCGTCATGGTTCCACTCTTCCACCAAACTTGGCGCTTCCACTAAATTTCCTTCTCACCTACAAATCAACTTGTTACCAAGTTCAACTTTGCCAACTCCTTTCTCCGCTTAGAAACAATGTGTCAAGACATCTGTAATTTATTTACTCTGCCTTGCAACTATACCTCTGTTTCTTTAACACCACTTCGAACTGGAATACATAATACTCTCTGTATCATTTCCCTTCTTTCATATTTCGTAATTCGTTCTTTACTTGAACTATACATACATCTATTAAATCCAAACTAGAATCACACGGATTCTACCCAGACGGTAAGTCTTTTATCACTTGGAAAGACTTTTAGAAATTCAACTTGAATTCATTCATCCTGGTTTATCACACAAAAACCATAAATTCACAATTACGGATCACTCAGCACATAAAAGGAATGACACACACAGTCACATTGAATTCAATTTCCTCATTCATTAAACAAATGTATAGATACAAATAAAAATCTGGTTTACAATCTAGCTTTGGCCTGATCTACCTTTATATGGTATGTATTAGTGGCCCTTTCTCATTTCAATTCCTGTAGGCTCACAATCCAACCCTCCCGTCTACCAACTATCTCTCCTTTTTTACCTGTGAGGCTTACAAACTATACACAAAAGGATTTTTTTTACCAATTTTGCTTCAGATCTTGAATAATTTCACTTGAATCCTAAATATCCTAATCTAATCCCTAAAATCATGAAACCAACTTCTAGTTCCTCTAACTCACACACTATACTTGAAATCTCTCTTAACGAGAAGATTTCATTATAATACCCTCACTATTATACAACCCTCATAAAAACATAGGAAAATAAATAATTAATCACTCTTTAGGGAATTAGGTCTCTTGAAACACAAGACCCTATGCTTACTAAAATGAAATGGTTTTTCTGAGCAGGATGCTCCTACATCACAATCCATGTGCATATCATACAATGGAAAGTCATTTCAGGTCTCATGATTCTGATCCATCATTTTATTCAACGTTGCATAAGTATTTCAAATCAATGTGAAAATTATGGCCCTTACAATGCAAATATGCTTCAGATTGAAGTATTCATCAAAAACCATTCACTTGCACACTTAGCATTTTGATCTTCACCTCTTTATATAGTTTAGCCCTTATCCAATACCACAAGTCAAAACTATATTAATGCTGGTGGTAATCTTTGACGGGATCAATATTTGTTGTCATGCTCATTACTATGGGTCAATACCATGGTAAGGACCCTTAGTATTTAAAATACCATGGTACAAAAACCATACGCTACTTTTCTTCACCCAAATCACGCATATACGTGACTTGGACTTGACAAACCCGTGTATAGATTTTCAAATACTCACTTGTATCAAAATTTCTGATTCTGATATGTAAACCTTTGACCCATCATTCTGGTATTTTGTTCCATCAGTTTATCAGCTCTGAAATAACCTGTGGATTCTTCTAGTTACCATATACCTGTTATGTTACAAGTGAGTTTCCATCAAGGACAACACATGCATCATAATGTCAATAGCCCTTCCAGATATCTTTAGGCCATCACTATATTTTTAGAGCTTAAATTTAAGAATTCATAAACATTTTAATCTTGAAATTAGATATGCCAGTATATCTACAATTTACAAAAAAATGTTAAAAATAGAAACACTTACAAGAAGAAGCACTCACAATTTACCTTGTAGATTATAAATATAATTATCTAGAAGGATATGGTTGAATTTTTTTTATTAATATATATACCTCAATAATGACAATTAGAAATTATAATTATTATTAGTTTCAACATATATTTGATCTTGTATATCTATAAGCACATACTTTTGATTGGCACTTACATTTACTTTGGTTTGTGTCTAGTCTCAAGTAATATAAATATTGCTTGTATGATAATTTTAAATATCATGATAAGCACATAATTTTGATTGGTTCTAGCATTTCCTTTGGTTTGTTTCTAATCTCAAGTAATATAAATATATCTTGTGTGATAATTTTAAATATCATGAACCACTAATCCAAATATTGTTATTGTGACAAAATATATTTCTATGAATTTTCTTAGGAATAAATTTTATCTTATGAAAGAACCTTTTGAAGTTTGTTTAGAGGGAGATACCCTCTTAGAATGGACACATCATCCAATCCCATGTTGTATAGAACTCTAGGCATGTCTTCCAACACACGTTTATATAGGAGAATTATAGTTGGTTTGCAAACTTGTTGGCTAGGTACTCATTCTTATGTAAGACTTTAAAAAACAAAGAATGATGACCTAACAGAGTGCTATGGGACTGCAATAAGATCCATAATAATACGTACATGATATGAAATTACATACATTTTAGGAATAAAAATAAAAAGATAAAAACTTTCATAGTGCTAACACAATATTTTAACTTGGAAAATCCTTACGAGAAAAATCAACCATGAAGATGTGTCCAATTACCATTTGGCCAAATCTGTTGCCTTACAATGGAGGAATCCAATCCTTTTAAAGGCTTCATGAAATGTAATCAATCATCTCAATATCATGGGTCACTAATACCATGTGCTCAAAAACCATAGTTGTAGAATAAACTCATTTTTTAACTAGAGAGAGAATTTCTAGAGAAACGACAACTTCAACACCAGGTACAACTAAGTCATAAATATCATAAATGGATCAGTTAAAACATGTCCCCAAAGAATTAAACCTACATAGCTATAGAATCTCATTTTTAACTAAACCACTTGAGCTAATATCCTTTAGCATAGACTTAACTCATTCGACACTATGAACAAGTCAATTTTACCCAATAATCCCCCTTTTAAGCTTGACTTTGAGCTTGCTTATAGTGACTTTTCTAAATTATGTGTTCATTATGGTATATTTAATCAATAGAAACCATATTACATTTTATAAAACCAAAAAGGTGTCAACTATAGTGAGGCTCAAACAAGAGGATTCCACATATTCAACTTGTGTCATTACACATGCATTAATGGGATACTAAAATAATACTTCTAATCTCATTAGATATCGATAAAAAAAATCCATTTTTTTTATTAAATTCTCTTCCTGATACATATTTCTAATTAAACATAACCTATATTTTTTATAAATATTCCCTATTTTCACCAAATATTCCCTGTTGTGCACATGTAGCATAATCATGGACAAAGCGTCGTAAGAAATTGGCCTTACCCTGCAAGCTTTGTAATTGTTTTTATTTTTTTGGGGGAGGTACCTCTTTAATCACTTAGACTTTGAGAGGGTTGACTTTGATACCTTCCTAGGAAACTATGAAACCTAGATGTCTTCCAGCGTTGACATAGAATACAAGGTTGAGAGGGTTGAAGCACAGGTTATATTGTCAACATCTCTAAAAACCCAAGCAGAGGTCCTCTAAGTGGTTGGAATGTTTTTTGGAATGTATTGTAAGGACATCCATATATGCGAGGATGAGATGAGCTAGACTATGGAAGATGTAGTTCATGGCCAGCTTGAAAGTGGTGCCATGATTTTTAAGACTAAAAGGCATAACTTTGTATGTGAATATACCCGAAGTGGTTGTGAATGCAGTTTTCTACTGACCCATATGGTGAATTTGAAATTGGTTGTACCTAGAGAACCCCTCCATGAAGGATAAGGCCTCGTGATTAGCACAAGCATCGATGACTTGGTCGATGAATGGCATTAGGTAATTATCTTTGGGACATGCTTTGTTTAGATGCCTAAAATTGTTACAAGCGTAGATGGTGCCCTATAGTTTCATGATGGGTACATGCTTAGAAACCAAAGACATGTAATCAATAGGGTAGATGAACCTAGATTTGTGGATTTTATCAATTTCCTATTTGATTTCTACTACCTTAGAAAGATTTAATTAACATTGTTTCTACCAGACGGATGGGATTCAGGCCATGTTTTAATCTAATGTTCCACTATGGTGGGAATGATGCCTGACAACTCTAAGTAATCCCATGCAAAAATATCCCTGTATTATAAGAACAAGGATGTATAACTGGTTATTTCTTTTGGAGAGCATGCTACCCCAGGGAGATCTCTTCGACATTTCCAAGTTTGCTTGAAATGTTCACCTTGATGGTAGGTGAAATGTTGGAGATGTTTCCTTCCTCAAATACATCAAGTTTTGGGATAGGATTCTTGAACCAATCGACTAGCCCTAGTGGGAGGAAATCTTTTGATTCAATGGAGTATATATCATGAGTTTGTGCATTGATGGGAACAAATTTTTTTTTTTCAGGTAGAAAAATGAACGATGGTGCATGGTGTCCCGAGGATATTCGGGTTCCATTAGGGCTTCTAGAATATCTTCATCTGAGTTAAAAAAAATCTAGTGTTGACTTGGGTTGCCCCAAGTCTTGAATTTGGGGTTCAGAACTAGTTGTGTTGGCCGACAAGCAAGAATATGATTCATTGGTTGACATCATAGAACCAAGAGAGATTGACAAAGTGCAGATGGGATGGTTCTGCACCATCAATGGTTTTACCATTGTTGAGGTGGATTTTGCAATCTCGACACCAAAAAATGATGAGCAGGCGATAGGAATCATGGTTCCTATGGATTAGGAAATGAATTGTATATGATGTTGTGTGCTGTTAGCATTGGGTGGTGCTATAATTTTAGTTATGGTGGGTTGATGTTGTGTGGGAGGAATTTCTTGCACTCTTATTGGTGTACAAGGGGAAAAAGCAGCTTCCTCGATAGGATGTTGACATTGAATCCTAAGCTGTCGAAATGTGTGTAATACAGGGCATGCCTCAGTGTTATTATAGGTATTGGTATAGATACCACATACCATACCAAAACTAACTAAGTAGATAGTATGGGAGGTAGTATTTCAAATAGTATGATATGTTGACACCTCGTTGACATCATGGATGGAATACCCTATGGTGGTATCCATATTTGGACCTTAGTATTGGCGTGACGTGCCTTGCTAATGTGGTTTGGCCTTAACGCTTCTCTTTCTACGTGAAAATGTGGGAGGTACTAACAATTCCTTATATGGTGGAACTAAGAGAAAATGCAAAAATAATAGCATGTGATTTTCTCTTGGTTGGAGAGATGCTTATATGGAATTTGGAGCACTATACAGAAGATGTCATTGAACTTACCATGTTCACAACATTTGTTCACCAAATGG
>APFE031166207.1:321072-335372 GCA_000404065.3 Pinus taeda | reverse complement strand
TCAAATCAAGGATCATGGGGCTCGAATAATTAATAATAAAATAAACAATACCACGGGCCAAAACCATGATAACACAATACCGTCGGCTAAATACCATGAGAAAACCCCATGTGTGGGCGCTTAACTGCCTTGAAGTGTGTGCACTGGGGGTACGCACCCAATGAATGGGTATCCTGCAGGTATGTACACACTTTATATAAGACATGCCTGCGTGTATGCACCTTTTGAATGGTGTGCCTGTGTACTCGTTATTTTCTTCAATATTTGAGAGCTGTTCATCAATGTTTGCTATTGACCTGTTGTACAGTGATCCATCACCTGTATGGGTTGCCATCAAGGACAACACTTTAGCCATAATGCCAACACAAAGTTAGGATATTCAATTGATCGAGGTATTATCAATCTTTCTGGGATCGGGGGAGAAGTAATTATAATTTGCTCGAGATCTTTTTTCCTGACTGTATCTTCTCCCTGTTTTATTTTCTAGTCATCTACAGTCGAAGGCTTATTCAGATGTGTTTTTTTAGATCCAGGTTGGAGATTTTTGTCCTCATCTCGAGCAATTACGCATCCATATTGTTATAGACATTTTTGGGCACTGCAACCCCAATCATACATGTCCATAAACCAAGGGCTTCTAAGTCTCTAAAAGTGTTGCTTCACACCATAAAGGAACAAGGTCAGCTGATTACATCACCTCCCAGAAGTTCTCTATGGAAAACTGCTCATAACTGGTCAAAACTGGACCATACAGGCTGCTCAGTGCTAAGGGTACGATACATATCACCTATTCAGTGTAAAAAGTGCGATGCATACTGGAAAGCCCTTCTGTAGGGTGCGATGGGTGAGAGTAGACAAATGGAAGAGACAGTTCGTAAGATGGATGATCATGGAATAACTTCTCCCGTGACACTTGCCTCTCTCAATTCACCTAGGGATGAGTAAGAGATCATCAATATCCAAGTGGAATCAAGTACTATTAGAGAGAGGACACTAATCAAAATCCTAGAAGCTAACTCACCCCCTTGCAAACATCTATATATGGATCCCTCATCACAGAGATCCAGAGGCTGGAATCTTGTATCATGTAAGGAAGTGTTGTTGCTTTCCTGGTGCAACATCATAGTGTTGGATGATCTAAGCTTTTCATGAGGTGAAGAAGGGCTTTCATGCTAGGAGGATGACACTGAGTCAGAACAATGGGTTGTAATCCTCTTTGCTATTCTTGATATTAATAAAGTTATTCAAGTTTTCCTCCACATTCTTGTATGTTTGATGATATATGCATTTGTGTGGTCAATATATATCTGGTCCTATATTGTTTATGATTGTAGATCTCTGTTCTTCGATAGTATTATGCTACTTTGATTCCACAGGTGCTTTTTGAAGCTGGGTAATCAAAGAAGGAGCGGCAAAGATCTATCAGAAGGGAGAGGAACCAAGAAAGGAACCAAGCACAAGACTGTGGTTGGTGTCGTTTGTTCCCCTCTTATCTACTTCTCATAAAGGAAAGTGAAAGTAGTTTTGGTTTGTTTGTTTCTAAGATAGCTACCCGTCTTAGTGGGACTAGCAGCTCCAAGTGGACACTAGATTTCCCGATAACAAAATGGTGACTCCGTTGGGGCTCGAATAGCTTGTTTTCTTGTCTATATCTGTTTGTTTTATAAACTTACAGACGGAGCCTGAAGTCAAGCCAGCTAGCCTTCGAACTGCATTTGCTATGCACGTGCAAAGTAGATCAATGCTGCTTCAGTCTATCTCCGGGTTTTGTTTATAAGCTGAACAATCGATTTGCAAACATTCTAATTACCCTGGTGGTGGCTCTAGTAACCTCATTAGATCAACCCGTGTGATTTATATTTACTGAACATCACTTGCTCGGCCTAAATCCTTGAACTGAGCTACAAACTATGATCAAGAACCAAGTTAAATTCTCATCCTGATACCATCGCACCCTCTCTTCAAGGAAATCTGGATGCATCACACCTCCCATGTGCAGTAGGTGGGATGCATCCCTGTTTCCCTGTGTAACAGGTGCGATGATTAGATAAGGCTAATTTTGACTTCAGACTTTGGTTTTTCTTCACTCTCTTCAGCTCTATTCAAGATTTTTGTTGTTTGTGATCAATATACCACTATGGAAACCCCCTTCCTTTCCATCATTCCACCTCCATTGTGCAAAGAACTGTAAAAAAAAATTGTGTATTGTGCGCCATTTTCTGTTCTCTTTTACAAAGAAGTAGCATAATCGAAGTGTCGTTTCTTGATTTGGAAGTGTCGCAAGTTTCATTTTTAGTCGTAGAAAAGAATCCTATTGTTCTTCATGGTCAATTATGCTATTACTCTTGTATTTGATTTGAATTAGTAGTTTTTTAAATGTCGAAAACAATTTTCAATTCGAAATCGCAAAGTGTCATCATTATCTTCCTTTCGTTTTGAAGAGAAATTTGTTAGTATTTTCGCTTTGAAAAGATAATTTAGATTTGCACTCAACATTATTTTTGTCATTCACACATTAAGAAAGTGGAAAACAAATACATGCATGTGCATTTGCATTTAGACTACTTGTTGATTTGATTTAGGACAGTGCATCTAGTGTGTGCTCTGTGCTCTATGTTGAAAGAATCTCATTTCTCTTTCCTTAGTAGCTAGGATTTTCATTGCGAAAAGAAGATTAAATGATTGTTTATCATCTTAGATTGCATTTTAGGAATTATATATCTACATCACGTGGTGAACCTGAATGGAAAATTTCTTAAGCAAGATCAACTATAAAATAAATTCAATGAATATAAAAACACTTTGGAACCTAATGCACAACATTTAGAAGTCTAGGCTAGAGACGTATTTCGGCATCGTAAAGCCTGGTAACTATCTCTTTCATTGCTGGTTGGGTGATTCCTCCTCTTTGAGATGACAAGCGCTAGTATGGACTTGTGCTCCCACGTACCGTCAAGTATATATTGGGAGACCGAAATAGGCTATATCCTTTATCCTTAGGAAGCCATGTCTACCACCCTATCGATCACAATGCACTGAACAAAACATTCGGGAAGATTGACTACCGTACCGTAAAAAGTATTCTGCAGTTTTGCGATTGGTTTGGTAATCCCTCTGTCTAGACTTCCAGAGTAGTCCCTTTCATTCCTTTTTAGACTCCTTAAAGGAAAAGGTCCATCTGAGCACTTGTCACTTCGGGCTCACTAAAAATCGAAGGCGACTAGAGTCATCTTTTTTTTTTCTCGATTATTAAAAATTGAAAAAACAAGTTGTGTCAAAGCATCTAACATTTATTTTAATTGGAATAATATCACTATTCCCACGTTGGTCTTAGGTTGAGGAAACTAGAGTCTACCAACCAAGGATTTCACTTGGAGGAAATCCTAGTCCTTTCTCCTCTTGGGGAGATGTTGGTGCACCTCATATGGCCACATTGTCACTTACAAGATTGACAATTGGCTTGCCGATATGGCTCTTCTCGACCTCCATCGTTCAGGACATCGTGATTTCTGAACAATCAAGTCAGCAACTAGATGATACTAGAGTTACCCCCCCGCCTTCTACTTCGTCTGTTTATCCTTCTCCTCCTTTATCTTCTCTTGATGAAGCTGGTAAAGCTGAAAATCAAGTGACTAAGAAGGAGAAGAAAGGGAAGGAGAAGAAGGAAAAGAAGAAGAAGGAGCCAAAGACAAAAAGGGGCAACCGTGTATCGTCTAGCGAAAATCCACATATTGCACCATCCAAACCTAAATCTCCATGTTTTATTTGAAAAGGAAACCACTATCATCAGGATTGTCCTTGCATCCCTCAGATCTTAAGGGACTGGTCTCCTTGTTTGCACAATTCGGTGTCATCAACCTCTAATCGTGCTAAAAGTGCACCGTCAACCAGTGAAAGTGAAGTATCTCGATAGAAAAGGAAATGTAAATTTCCTTGTAAGATGTGTGAAGGTGATCACGTCGTCCACCATTGTCCCTTCCTAGACGAGGCTAAAAGAGTCTTGGATAACCATCCTGCTTCACCGCTGCAGCTTCCTCCTGGATACAAGAAACTCTTGTTGAGTCCATCACTAGTTGAAAATCCGACTGGCACACCATTATGGTCATTCGAAGCATCTATCATTGAAGATAAACCCTCTAAATCCACACCAGACAAAAGTCAAAAGGTCGAGGCAGCAGTTGACCCGCTCTTGCCTTAAGAAGGTCCATCTTCAGATGATATAGTCACTGAAGAGAATGAGAATGACACCGTTCAAATTCTTTTCGTAAACACAGACTCCGATGAACATGGGGGCAATCTACCCGTTCTTTTACCACAGGAAGGAAGCTCGTCAGAGTCATATCTGGCTATCTATTCAGTCCCACATCCAAGCAACCTAGTAGTTTCCTTCGATTGGAATCTACTAGGCAGACCCCGTTTACCGGCTAGTGTACCATTTTGGAATCATTGTACAAGCTTACAGAATGGTCATGGTCGGTACCATCATAGATGAAGGGGCTTCTCTGAGTATCCTTTCCTCAACTGCTTGGAAAGCGCTTGGTTCACCATCGCTTCTACCTGAGATGAGAAATCTGACAGGCTTCAACAAAGGAACCAGTCAACCGTTAGGGATCCTTCCAAATATGCCTATTACTTTGAGAAGGAAAACTGTTTATATGAATGTAATGGTAGTCCAAGGACCTCTAGACTATAATCTACTTCTTGGGCGCGACTATATTTATAGCATGGGAGCCATTGTCTCCTCACTCTTTAGAGTAATGTGTTTTCCACATGAAGGCTGAGTGGTCCAGCTCGTAGACTAGTTTTCTTCCCTGGCTCACACATAGCTAATAGTCAAATGCCATCCCTAAATGGTCTTTTGACGCAAGGAATGTCTCATCAATCTCCAGTCCGTCCACCTGAAGAAAGAGAGTAATTCGGTGGACATGACGGAAACCCAGGGGCATGCACCATGGCTTTCTTTGGCAGGAAAACTCTAGGTATAGGGTAGGTTTCCACGAAGGATATATGATCGGTTCGAAACCCTCCCATATAGGAAGATGGGATTAGACTGGAATAAGATACCTCCGTTAGAAGGTATGCCTTTCCAAATAGAACAAATGTTTTGTCTGCAAATTGAAGGGTAACCTCGAAACTCTACTTCGCTATGTGTGGGGGCATGCAAACCTTTTGTGCGTGAGTGAAGAGCGACCTCTATAGTTCTTCTGGATTCAACTACTTATGTTGGGTGAGTGGTCGAATCAGTCGTTCGCCTTCGCAAGGGCCAAATGGCACCGACAAAGTAACGAAAAATTTTCCTACGTGACCTTAGTAGTTAAATCACCACTAGGACAGTGGTTGGTCATTCCTAGCTTGCATGTGAAAGGATATGGAGCAAAGCTTTGAAAGGTGCAAGCTCCATAAAAATGGAATCTATCGATGAGATGTCCTTATTATATGACTGACACCAGTAGTTTTAATGTGAAGTTCAAGCTCGTTAAAAATTAAACCTAAGCAATGAGCAAATGTTTCCCCCAGAGTTTAAGTTCATTAAAAAATGAACCAATCTTCGGGTAATAACCATTCTGAATGCATTATCATCAACTTTTGAGCCTTGGTCGTGTTCTCATCATCACCTCCACTATATTTTAGCCGATCATATGCCTCCATTTGATTGTTTACTCTTTTTTAGGAACATCTGCAACGAGTGATTTTGTTAGCCATCCTTGTGACACTGTCATGATTGGAAAATTCCAAACCTTACCTGGAATTCGCTGCTACCCGAAATTATCACTTGTTCCTCAAAAAACGAGTTCCTTTAAGCTCTTTTCATTTGACTCATAAAATATGAAAATATTGTCGAGCGATTGGCCTCTCCAGCTCGTTAAAGCTACAGGAAGTGCTATCCCTCCTCTAGATTTTAATCTTTTTGGACCTGAGGGATTATTACAGAAAAAGATCGAGCGCTTGTCTTGTTCAACTCATTAAAACAATCGAAAATTCATCCCTTTCGTATTATTTTATAATTTTTCGGACTTAAGGGATTATATGATGAAAATGGATTATTGGAGTTTCCTTTCCATCCCTTTTCAGACTCTCTAAAATTGAAAAAGGACCGAGTTATCATTATCGTTAAAATCGTTAAAATCAATGGCAACAAACTTGTCCAAATGGATGAGAACGAGTTTCACTGTGAGTAGGCTCGTTAAAACATAGCGACGGGTTCGCCCGAAGGGAAAATTATAGAACAAGAATATGTTATCCTCCTCAAGCTTGATAAAAATAAATAGGTACTGGTTAGCAATGACTGGGGAAAATTGGGAAGAAAACTTGAAGAAACTTTATTGGTAGCAAGTTGCTCTTGAACATGACACTTTCACTCCACGTCCAAGTTGGGTTGGGTTGTTCTGTTCACCGGTCATATCACCATTGGTCTATCATACCAACGATCTTTGGGGTTAACACTACCAATCCATTTCAGTGTCGCTGGTATGTTCAAGAGAAGTCGCTCAGAGAATTCACATGTGTCTCATCCGCTGCAATACATTCATGCTCCATTCTTTCATGACCGCTACCATGAACCTTATATCATCAGATCATTTTCACCTCCACAAAATGGTTTGCTGCGTTCCATGTCATAGATGTGGGACTCATTAAGGCCCTCCTACGATGGGTCACTTATTTTCGACATCAGCTCATTATCCAAGAAGTCGACCTCGGAACAACCCTTTCAGTACTTTGAAGCTTGCATGCCTCAATGGCAAGTTTCTCACTTCTCGTGACAGGTTTACATCAATGGCTTTCGACCGAAATATTTTGCGTGGTGTTCAATGCCAAATCACTTTTTCACACCACGTGAATTGTATTGTAGTACCTTGAGGGTCATCATCATTATTGGTGATTCCTCTCGTGCCTGTTAACAGCTTACATCATTGGTTGGTAATCAATCGATGTCTTTCCATGTTCGACTCCAGAACATCTTTCACATGGATAGACTTGTACTCTGAGTGAAGATTGAACGAGTTTGAAGACCTTGGATCTAGTTTCATCCATCCGGGCTACGATATATTTAGGAATATAAAGACATCAAATCTACATCATTGCCGAATAGATGATCATCCGAATCAAAGGATGATGACTCCGTCGGAATCATCAGTCTGCTACGTAGACGATTGTTTGTCCTATGTACATGAAAATGAATTTATAAAGCTGAGCATGGGGATGCCCGCCTCAAATAGATCATGAAAAATATTATGAATATAATGTATTTTATTGTATCTTATTAGAGGTCGCCTTCTAGCTCGAGAAAACTTCGGATCCTCATGATAAAGCATTTCACACGAAATTAAAAGATTAACGACCTCATGCTTTAGGGGGCAACTGTTATAGATATTTTTGGGTACTGCAACCCCAATCATACATGTCCATAAACCAAGGGCTTCTAAGTCCCTAAAACTGTTGCTTCACACCCTAAAGGAACAAGGTCAGCTGATTACATCATCTCCTAGAAGTTCTCCATGGAAAACTGCTCAGAACTAGTCAAAACAGGACCATACAGGCTGCTCAGTGCTAAGGGTAGAAAGTGCGATGCATACTGGAAATCCCTTCTGTAGGGTGCGATGGGTGAGAGAAGAAAAATGGAAGAGACAGTTTGCAAGGTGGATGATCATGGAATAACTTCTCTTATGACACTTGCCTCTCTGAATCTGCCCAGGGACGAGTAAGAGATCATCAATCTCCAAGTGGAATCAAGAACTATTAGAGAGAGGACACTAATCAAAATCCCAGAAGCTGACTCAACCCCCTACAAACACCTATATATGGATCCCTCATCACAGAGATCTAAATGCTGGAATCTTGTATCTTGTAAGGAAGTGTTGTTGGTTTCCTGGTGCAACATCATAGTGTTGGGTGATCTAAGCTTTTCATGAGGTGAAGAAGGGCTTTCATGCTGGGTCAGAACAATGGGTTGTAATCCTCTTTGCTATTCTTGATATTAATAAAGTTATTCAAGTTTTCCTCCACATTTTTGTATGTTTGATGATATATGCATTTGCGTGGTCAATATATATCTGGTCCTATATTGTTTATGATTGTAGATTTCCGTTCTTTGATAGTATTATGCTGCTTTGATTCCATAGGTGCTCTTTCAAGATGGGTAATCGAAGAAGGAGTGGCAAAGATCTGTCAGAAGGAAGAGGAGCCAAGCAAGGAACCAAGCGCAAGACTGATGTTGGTGTCCTTTGTTCCCCTCTTATCTACTTCTCATAAATGAAAGCGAAAGTAGTTTTGGTTTGTTTGTTTCTAAGATAGCTACCCGTCTTAGTGGGACTAGCAGCTCCGAGTGGACACTAGATTTCCTGATAACACATATCTTAACTTAAGTTCATTACATTCGATCATTTTCCCCTTATTATCCTTAACCTTCTTTCTTTATCCTTAATTATTTGATTTTTTAATCTCCCTCAAATTCTTTTCCTTATATTTATGAGATGGTCCTTTTCATTACTGTCTAAAGGGGTTAAATTATATAGTATAACATATTTTATGTTCCCGTTGGACAATTTTACTAAGAATTTAATTAACTTAGTACAACCTTAATAATAATACTAATTATAACATTATTAATTAATAATAATAAATAATAATTAAATATGAAATAATTAAATATTATTCAGTAAATTAAATCCTTAACTCACTAATTTCCCTAGATCTATTAGTGTTTTAATACAATTAATTATATTAAATACTTACCCAAGCCATTAATAATAAGAATAATACTATTATAATAATATAATATTAATATTATTCAAAAACTAATAATACATGTTAATAATTTACTCATTATCATATTCCCTAGATTTATTATTTTTTACTCAAATTTGGTTAACTTTTTACTTAAAATAAAGCATGATGAGTATTAAAATAAGATTCTTTTTTTTTTGTTAACATAATAATATTATTATATTTAAGCAATTAGTCAAATCTAGCCATTTCTAGGTTAGTTATATCCATCTACCTGTCCAGTCTAATATAGCCATTTTTTAGTCAAACCTAGCCATTGGAAGATCTGCTCTCCCTATTTAATATGTAGTCATGATCTGATTCTTCAACTTGGCTTGACGATGAACCACACTCATTGGTTTGAAACAAATCGACAAATGTATTATCGTGTGATTTACGTCGAAAAATGTTTTATCTTAAATTCATTACATTCTCTCAACTCAACTTCAGTGTCCAGTCTCTCAATAATTTATACTGACTGGATTGGTCTGTTGTTAGGATTTGGGTTGGCTTGGGCTAGGAGTTGCAGTCATATATTAGGTTGAGTATTTTTCTGCAATGTATAAGGTGTTGGTAAGGTTGGTTGAGGCAGAGGAACTGTCCCCATAGGCTGGTTTGTGGATCGTTGCCAATTTGGTTTCCAGTTTTGATTTTGTGAGGTAGAAGGAGACCATTGAGAGGAATAGGGGGTGTTCTGCCAGAATGGTGGAGCGTAAGAGGAATTTGGCTAATTATTATTTGGATTTGATTGGTTGGGACATGATGGCATAGAAAATGCTTGAGGTGGCCAAGTAGAGAAAGGTGTCTGGTTCTACCATGTTGCCCCTGAATGTTGTTGAGAATTAAATTGCGAGGAAGGAAAGAATGAAGAAGTTTCTGTAGGCGTACCTGTCAGACGTGCTTGCCATTGAAAACATTGGTTCAGTAGATATACTAGTTCCTCTTCCTCTTCTGCTTCCTTGAAAACTACTTTTAATCCACAGAGCGATGGACAACTTTCTGTAGTTGGATCCTTAGTGAAAATGGCACATGTTTGTATCAGATCTAGCGGACATTCTCTATGATTGTGTTTCTTTCTACAACGTGGAAAAAAATAGTGAGGTTATTTTCTGCTTCAACCTATTTTTGTTTGTCTTGCATGATATCCAATTGTGTCATCAAGGTCGCGAAGATATCAATCTTGAAATCTTCCAGCAGATTACTGATTTCAACTCATGTAATGCTCCCCTATGAGGTTTTGCCATCTTTGGTGATCGCATCACGTCTGGTTGGTTTCAGCCTTGTACTGCGTCTAGAACACCTGATGCATAATTTTATAATATTGTCATAATGTTCTTATAAATATCACCCTTACCCATTAAATTTAGTTTTTCTACCCATTGGTCTTTCATACCTTTGATCAGCGTAGTTTTAAGAACTTCAGGGGGGAAATTTGCATAATGAGGTCTTTGCAGATTATATTGAAAACGTTCTACATATTCTTCAAGAGTCTCATTAGTCTTAGCTACCATTTGAAAGACTTCATCCTTCAGTTCTCTAGTTCAACAATAATCTTGGTATTTTTTTAGAAAGGTTTTTTTCATTTGGTCCCAATCATTAATGGTACCTCCACCAAGCCCCATAAACCAACGCAGAGCTGCTCCCTTCAGAGTAGAGAGGAACAACTTCATCTTATGGGGGTCAGTAGTGTAATCATACCCCCTACATACAACATCGAATTCGATAAGGAATGCATCCGGATCCTCTAAAGTTAGCCCACGAAAGGTAGGAATATTCTGTAATGGAATAGATTTCATGGGAGCATTGATAGTTGTATCAACAATAGGGTAGTGTAATGTAGAGGTCTGAGGCTATTGTTGATTATTAGCCATTTATCAAAAATATGCCAATATTCTTTTGGGATTTATGGAGCTGGAGATTTGTTCCTAGGGGATTCAAAAGAGACTTTTAGAATGGTTTTAACAACACTACCTTGGTCTGGAATATTGGGTGTCCTCTATTCAACTACTAATTCAGGACATTTGGGTTCTGATGATTTAATCTTTTCAGCACTACCTGTTTCTCCTTCTCCTTCACATACGTTGCAAGAATTCCCTTCTTGTAAAGGGTAAGGCTATAAGTTTTCATTGTTCTGAAAACTCTATTCAAACCCATGAGTCTTGTTGTGAATCTCAACATCAGCTACAAATGGTGATCCTACGGCCTGAAGGGTTACAGTAGGATTTCTTGTAGAAATGGTTTGGGGTCCTACTGATGAATGAGACTCAACTTTCCTGATGATTTCGTCAATGAAGGTTGATCGTCCAAGGGGCATCAATCCCTTAGATTTTTGAGCTCTGGGTGGAGGAATTATATATTTTTCTACTCTTTTCTTCTTGGTCATTCATACAGAAATACAAACATTTAATTCCAATTTAATTCCTACGTAATTTGGCTAAAAGGCAGGCAAGGGAGAAAGCACTGTTAGGTCCCTATAATACTAGTGATTACCCCATTAATATTGTAGTTGTATTCCTTATTAATATTTTTGTGCCCTTATTGACCCCATATTGTTATTACTGTGCCCCATACAATCCCTCTATTCTTATTTTTGTGCCTTTATATTATTATTGTTAGGTCGGTTGGGTTATATTGTGACTCCATAGACTCCTATATATAGAAAGGAGGTTTTTCATTTGAATCGTTCATTTGTGTAATGTAAATGAGGTTTCCCCCTCAAAGAGGCTGAATTCTAAGGCGTTGATCTATCTTTTCTATCTTTTTGTGAACTGGATTCATAACATTTGGTATTAGAGATTTTGGATTATAGGGTTTTGCCGCTCCAAATAGGTCATCGTGAAATTTTCGCTATAAATTTTTTTCTGCGATGTTTCAGAAGTGAAAAAGAACACATTTGAGATGAAATCGCACTAAATCTTGGGTCCAATTTTCAGAGATTTTTGCACTATATTTGCGGAGGTATGATCTGAGGAAGTTGGTCTTTTTGCAGACTCCTAAATTACATTCCAAATAGGTGTCCTGGGGAAAATTGACGTAGATTTCTATCTAAGCATCGAATTGAAATTTTGTAAGAAGGTACAGAACGAGGATGGACTTTAGTTTCTTGTATATATTGTTCAGAGCCAAAGGTTGAAATAGGGACATGTGGCACATCGTACAAGTTCGTTCTACTGAACCAGTCTATAATAAGGTCACTGTGGGAAATTTGGCATAACATGTCCTTGGAGAATCCAATTTGGAATAGAATGGTGGCATTGGAAAGAGGACATAAAGGGCTACTACATATCACAATTTCAAAATTGGATGATCTGAAATCACAAAGATACATCAGAGGTAATATCAAGCTCCTACAAAGTGAAAAAAGGTGTGTAGATTTTTTTAAATTCTTGCTTAAGCTTGGTTTGAAAAATTATTTTGAAGGAATTCAAAGGGCATAGTAGAGCATTATTATCACATGGAAAGAAAATTCAAACACCTAGTAAGCAACCTGAAAGGTCTAGCATGTCTCATGAAGAAGAGGAAGAAATGCTACATGATATATCAAAATTACAAGACCAAGTGCAACAAATGTCACTCTCACAAAAGCTAACAGAAGCTAAGATAAATGGTGTGGAAGCTAAGATGAATGGCATGGAAGCTAAGATGGATAATTTGAAGATAGATTTAAACACAAATTTGAAGACAGGCATGGCAGATTTGAAGACAGATTTGACAAATTTTCTACAAGAAATACTTACTAATGGTGAAAGGGTAGTAAAAGAAACTCATGATGCAAACAAAAGAAATGTTAATCATGATTTCATAGACTCTAATGTTGGATTGAAGACCCACCATATTCTAAATATGGATATGAGGAAGTTTGATGGCAAGGATCTCGCAACATGGATATTATAGATGGAGAAATTTTTCGATCTCAATAGTGTGCAAAACACACAAAAGGTACGTATTGCAACTTTATATTTGGAAAGAAATCAGTTTGTATGGTATCAATGGCTTTGCTCTTGTAAGCAAGTTATCACTTGGGAAATTTTTATGGAAGAATTGACAGCACATTATGAGGATACAAAAAGCAACACTTTTTTTAGCCAATTGATAAGTCTCAAACAAAAGGGTTCGGTAATGGAGCACATTGAGGAGTTCCAAAAATTGAACATAAGGGTAAAAAATATTCCAGAGGAGCATATGATTGATGTGTCCATAGGGACTTTAAAGGATAATATCCAACATGATGTTCACATTTGGGAACCTGATTCATTAGAGAAGGCATTCAGGTTAGCAAGAAAAATGGAAAGGCAAAATTATGGCAACCAGGAAGCAGACCACTCACAACTATAAAGATAGAGGTGTTGTTTGCCCTAGTCTTCCACAACCTATAAGGTTGAACACCACAACAATTGGAAAGAAAAGGAAGATTAAATGGTGCTTTTGTTATCTATGTTTGTGATAGAAAATACACTAAAGGTCATAAGTGTGCTGAGAAGAAATTATTCTACATAGATTGTGAAGAGGAAGAAGAAAAGGAGCAAGAAAGGTCAAAAGAAGAGGATATACTCAACGAAACAATTCTAGATAAAGAAGAAATGAATCCAAGCATATCTCATAATGCACTAGCTGGAATTACCACTCCTCAAACCATCAAGATAGAAGGACAAATCAAGAAGAAAAAGGTAATAGTGTTGATTGATTCAGGAAGTACCCACAATTTTATTCATTGTAAGCTAGGAAAAGAATTGAATTGCTTCCTATGTCCAACACCAGAGTGTCAAGTGATGGTTGCAAATGGAGGAACAATAAATTTCTCTAGAAAGTGCCATAATATCAAGCTACCCATGGGAGAATATGTATTGACTACCCCAATGCTTTCCATTCTAATGGGAGGTGCTGATGTTGTACTAGGAGTCTAATGGCTACAATCCTTGGGTACAATAGCTTTTAATTTTCAAGAACATTTCATGAAATTTTATGCGAAAGGAAAGGAAGTTGAATTAAGGGGTATTGCGAGGAAAACATGAAAGATAATTAGCTCTAACGGTATGACAAAGCTTCTAAAAAGGGAACAAAGAGGTGTAATTCCACAATTATGTTCGCTAGATGTTTCTACATCGAAATCATCTATTTCTCTAGATCTCCAAAAAGTATTGAACAATCATCCCAAGGTATTTGAGACTCCCAGAGGTATCCCACCTATTCATGATCATGATCATGCTATTCATTTCATTCTAGGAAGTGTTCCTCCAAACATCAGGCCATATAGATATCTATATGCCCTAAAGAGTGAAATTGAACGTATGGTTGCAGAAATGCTAGAGGTTGGTATAATTCAACCTAGTCAAAGTTCTTCTCTACTCCAGTAGTATTCGTGCACAAGAAGGATGGATCATGGTGCATGTGTATGGATTATAGGGAGCTCAACAAGCTCACTATTAAAGATAAGTTTCCCATTCCTATCATTGATGAATTACTGGATGAATTGCATGGATAAATTTTCTTCACCAAGTTGGATCTTTGTTCAGAATATCATCAAATCAGAATGAAGA
>APFE031166207.1:269408-319172 GCA_000404065.3 Pinus taeda | reverse complement strand
CCCTATTGTCCCCATATTGTTATTACTGTGCCCCATAGAATCCCTCTATTGTTATTTTTGTGCCTTTATATTTTTATTGTTAGGTCGGATCGGTTATATTGTGACTCCATAGACTCCTATATATAGAAAGGAGGTTTTATCATTTGAATCATCAAGGAATCATTCATTTGTGTAATGTAAAGGAGGTTTCCCCCTCGAAGAGGCTGAATTCTAAGGCGTTGATCTATATTTTCTATCTTTTTGTGAATTGGATTCATAACAAGAACTTTACTTGCTCGTATGAAGGTTCCTACCTTCCATTTTTAATTCCCAATTCTTTCACAGGAAATAAACATCAAACATCTATTTCTACTTTAACTCCTACAAAATTTTGTTGAAAAGCGAGCAAGGGAGCAAGCACTTTACTTGCACGTACGCAAGTTCTTACCTTCTAGTTTTAATACCCAATTCTTTCACCACAAACAATTATCAAACATACATCACTTTCTATGAAATGAAAACACTCTCCCCAACAATGACACTAAAATTTTGGGAACATATAAGGTGTCTTTTAGAACTCCTAAATTCCCCACATTAATTATCGACTTGGGTAAGCCTTTTTGTTTCTAGAGTGTACACAATATGTGGAAGTGATGAAAATAGTTATATCTACAGAGATTAATGCTTTAAAATATCTTATTAATTTCAATACAAGAGTAAATGAATCAAAGCATAAATATCAAGCTTGTAACTTCAAGGAAATTAACCTATTCAAGCACCAAAACTTAATCTTAATCAAAACCAAAACTCAATCTTAATCAAGAAGTTCTAATTGCAATTACATCAACCAAGTGCACCATACCGATAATAGAGTTCTTTCAGCTGAATCTAAACTTCGGCATAAAATTAATACACCTTATCTAACCACTAACACTCTAGCTTTCAATTAACAAGAACTGATTCTTACCTAATAATTAAATCAATCTACAATATAAATAAATGAAGCCAATCAACAAAAAGAAGAATTAATGCAATGAATAGACAAACTCAACACTAGTGAAAGTAAATCAATTGCAAAGCTATAAAACAACGTAACTAAACTTGTAGTAAAAGAAAGGTAAAATATAAAACAGGGAACAACAATGAAATCCACCAGTGACCAGGTCCAAGTGGCTAGTGATTACTGCTTAATTACTTTAGAATATTGTGAATGAACAACGACAAGAATTATATATTATTCATCAAATCCAAATGTCATTACAGCATGATGTATCCTTCAGAATAACGCTCTGTATCTTGAAATTATAATTGAAGTAAAAAGGCAAAAAGTTGTTCTACTCTATGCATTTTTCCCTTCTTATAGTCAAAGAGGCTAAGAGATAAATGAAATTCCTCGAGATCAGGAGATCCTGAGGAATTCACAACTAAATACTATTACAAGACAATATTCCATCTTGCGTTGATCCTCCTGATTCGCTTCTCAATTTGACCAGACAAGATACACTCTTTTCTCCTTGTTTAGCCTTTGTTGTTAAATAGTTTGAGCAACAATTGTCCTATTCACTAATCTCTACATAAAAAGAAACGAAAGTTAGTTTTCACAGCCAAATCGCATCAAAAGCAGTTTCCTTCACTTTCTATCAAAATTCTATCAAAACCTTATTACATCATGGCACAAATGCATAAAAAGGAGGAAAGAGATAGTGTAATCAAGAGTAAATTCATACCTGTTGCACAACCCAAAAATGGGTAGCTAGATAAAAAAACTTTATAGGAGTGTAGGACCTAGTGAAGGAAAGATTGAGGATTTCACTCCTCCTAAAATGAAAACCAAGTCACCTGTAGCATCTGTCAGTATGCCCACTACTAGTTCAATGACCTTCAAGAATCCAAGGACAAAGATTTCCTTTGAGAAATCAGAAGAAGAGAAGCTACAGGAGAGATAGGGTTTCCTACAGGAGAAATAGGGTTTGCTACAAGAGGGGCAAAGTTTGCTATAACAGGAATAGGGGAAGCTACAAGAGCATAAAAAATAGCTACAGAAGGAAGAAACCACCTCAAATTTAGTTGGAAAGGACGTACAAGAGCTCCAAGATCTTGATCAACAACCTAGATTAGGGTCCTACTACAAATTTATTGAAGTAGGAAGGATTACCTTGAAAAATTTGCAATACCACTCCTTTATAAGATGGAGATACAGAGAGGCAAAACCCACAGGTGGATGAAAATTTCTAAATCCAAGAATGTGGATGGTTTGGGCCACATGAAGGAGAAACTCATTGAAATGGGTAATGAATTAAGTGATTTGAGACTAACAGAGTCTATTATGTAGGAGTAGATACAGGAAGAAAACATAAGGTTGAGAGAGAAGCTATAGGAGAAAGAAACACAACTTACCACCATGGAAAGTGTCTTTATGGAAGCCTTGCAATGCAAGAAACCATCAAAATCTTATGCTCTCTTCCTCAAAGAACGATTTTTGTAGCTCCAAATAAAAAATCTATCATAATATGGGTCTATGCCTTTTTAGGGCTACAAGAAGTTTATTGAGTTTTGCAATCAAACTACTAAGGAAGACAGGGAAAATTTAGCTGAACTTTACATGCATAATTTCAATTTGACATATCTGAATTATAGGGATAGATTCAAGATTAGGAAACATGTAGCTAATGGCTTTAGCATCTTGGTTGACTCATGAGAAGGGAAAATTTTAAGAACCCCCTTAAATTTATATGTATAATAAATGGGTGAATCCCCATGATACATACGAAAAATGGATGGCAGTTTTATCAATAATATGGTATGTATATATAATTTTTGGCGAATCTCTCACCAAAGTATATTATGCTATAAAATCATGGTGAATTTGTGACTGGATTATAATATCTTGTAAGATAATGGCAAATATTTCATAGAATAATAAAACTTTGTAAAATTTTGGTGAATATTTTACTAAGCTATAAAACATTGTGATGTCTTGGTGAATTTTTTGATAAAGTATAAAACCATATATGATAAGAAGAAACCATATTCATTAAAATGTAATATATTAACTTACATGTTTGGAAAAAGGTAACAGAATTTGTTCTTCCTATAAACAATGTTGCAAGCTTTAGAGGGTGTCTTTTCCAAGGTTATTATTGTACACTCTATATTCCTCTATCAGTTTTAATGACATTCAACCACAAAGTTGTTATATGTGTGGATCTTTACTAGCACTTCTATCAAGCTAGGAGAGATTAATAGTTTCTCTAACACTTCTGTCAAGCTATAAAAGATTAATGTTTGAACAAATCATAGAATAAAAAAACCTATTGAGTCTAAATGTTAATTAATGGATATGAATGAGACCTTACAAACCTCTAGTGGATATAAAATTAGAACTAGAAATTGTAAAGTGGGTTTTTGGTTATAACAAATGCAATTTGGAATGATGTATAACATTCTTGGCTATGCATAAATGACATGGAAATTATTTCATTGAACATGACATGCGTAGTCAATAAAAAATCAAGAGTACAAGGAAAAAATTCTAGTAAAGTAATTAAAAGCTCTCAAAGTCTTGTAGAAAAAAACAATAATACACTGATTCACAAAAATGAAGACTCAAACCATACACAAGACCCCTAATCAAAAGTTCATTAATGCTACCAACAAGTATTCCAACTCTACTAACACTCTTTACATTTTGTTGCAACAAACTAAATCTAAGCAATTAAATGTTTAAAGCATTTCATAGTATACTTTGTTGAAGAAAAATCAATTTTAGTCTAATCTATTTTGGATTAGGATGGGATATCTACACTATAGGGATCTACCACTATTATGGGAGATGGTCACTAGTTTTCTAGGGTTCAATATAGAACATGATGGTCTGTATGGAATGTGTGCTTGAAAAACAGGTCAAGGAAACATTTTCTAACAACGAGACGAGGTCCAAGGGTGTGTTGGATTTTGTGCATTTTTCCATCTATGGTCTTATGTCAGTGGATTCTATCTTAGGGTGTAGTTATTTTGTGATGTTCATAGATGAATGTTCCAAGAGGGCACGGATTTACCTTCTAAAGTACAAGGATGAGACCTTCAGTAAATTTCAAGAGTTCAAAGATATTGTGGAGAACTAGTTAGGAAGAAGATCAAGGACATGAAATCAGATAATGGGAGAGAGTATACCTCCAACAAGTTTAATGATTTATCCAGGGAAGTGGGAATCAAGAAAAATTTGACAATGCCCTACAATCCGCAGTAGAACGGTGCAATAGAGAGGAAAACTAGGAGTATATTCAAAGCAGCCAAGGCCACAATCCATGATTAGGATCTACGTATGTTCTCATGGATGAAATAATGTAATACAATTGTATACTTTCAAAATAGGAGTCCACATAGGGAAGTGCAAGACATGAATAATAAGGAGGATTTTACAAGAGTGAAATCGAAGGTGATTCATCTGTGCATATTCAATAGTTTAGTGTATGTCTAGAATCCTTTAGAGAAGCTTGTGGGGATGTGCGAGGAGGAAATTGATTCAAATTTCAAGGTGAAGGATATTGGAATGATGCACTGCCTTTTGGAATATAGATGTGGTAGCAATAAAGAGAGATTTTCCTAGGGTAGGGAAAGTATGCAATTGAGATCCTGAAGTGATTCAGGATAGAGGATTGCAAGATAATGTCTACACCCATGACTACCAACTTAAGGAAGCTTAATAATTCTAACAGAGAGTTGATGGATCCCACATCGTATAAGAAATTAATCGGGTAATTGATGTATCTAGTTAAGACTAGACTAGGTATATAATTTGCAATGAATACACTTAGCAAGTTTATGTTGGAGCTAAGGACGGTTGACTAGGTGGTAGCGAAGCAAGTGTTGAGGTATCTCCATGGTGCAGTGGACTTTGGACTTATATGTGTTAGAGGTGGTGAAGTGTAATTTTTAGGCTATATAGATTTAGAGTGGGCTAGGAGTCTAGTTGACAAGAAGAGCACATTTAGATGCACACTTGGAATAAAATTTTGTATGCTTTCCCCCATTAAAGGACATGTTGAAACTTGACAGATTGAAAAGTTGTCATTACAATTTATGCTCCAAATATGGGAATGGGAGGAAGCTTTCAATGTCCCATCTAGTAAAATAGGTTAATGCATAATATTTACAAAAAAATATATAATCTAAAATTACCTAGCATAGATCTGACCTAATAAAGCATAAAAAAAGCTAATATAAGAAAGGATATCGTTGTTAACATTGAAGCAAGAAAGCAAAAACCAGACTATAATAAGCATTATAATTTAAAATTGGATGCAATTGCTCATGTTATCTAATGACAGGTGATGTGTTACAACTAAAACGTTAGTATGTACAATTGTATTTAACAAATCTAACAACTATGAGAAATTGCAAAAAATTCCATTCTCTTGAAAGAATCTAGTTGTTGGACAAAATAAAGTGACATCAAATAAATAGTAAAAAAAAACCATATAGAGCCAAGTAATCAATGAAAAAAACATCAAAAATAATATTACAAAAAAAAATTTATAGGCAAAAGGTGTTATACAAAATTGAAAAAAAGACACACAAGAGGACACAAACAATCAACACCAAACCACTTATGTATTGACCTACAAAATCTTGAGAGAAAATAGCAAAGGGCAAGCACTATCAAAATTTCCACATTTATCATACCAAGATAGTCATGTAATAAATGCATGCACCAGTTACAAAGTATACCAGCCTTAGATTTTTGTCGTTTTCTAGCTAGTTTGAACTTTTGAAATCACAACAATAGGACTTAAGAGTCTAGAGCATGCCTTCCAAGCAGTTACTAAATAAAGTAATTTTTAGTGCTCTCTTATAGCGCCAAAATTTTCTGATTATACACAGAGACAAGGCCTTGGAAAATCATTTCTTGCATAAACACCATACAGGGGACAATGGGGATATCACTAATACATCCTAGAATTAACTAGTACACCCTCTATGTCATGGAATTGCACCAAGTTGTCCCTTTCAAAAAAAATTTCATCCCTGCAAACAAGTACATGCAAGACCTTCTTAATTGGTGCACTTATGGGCATCCCTGTTCTTGGGGTGTTGTTTAATTCAATTAAAAGATAAACACAAATATTTTAATTCCATCTCACACCCAGTCACCCCACCTATGTTATTACACAGATAAACCCCACACTAAACCAATACAAAATATCATGTTCAAGATTGATGTTTCTAACTTCTTAGTATCACTGCAAAAGTAGCTGGAAACATGAAACATAAGTATTTTTTTTGTGATACTAAAACCCACTCGTAAATGTTTGGACCTGACCATTTCTCAACACTATGGTATGTTGTTTCTTTCATAAATGATACCTTTTTTTTTTGTAATGTAACTTATTTGTGATTCATTATTTGTTATGTAATCATTAAGCATTAATGAAAAAAACATAACAATTTTTAGATTTCCATATTTATATTTGATACATATTCTATATTTAGGGTTAAACCACCCATGTTAGGATATATTACCCCCACCATAGACTAGTGTGTTGAAATAGAAAGGTTTCTTCAAACACATTGGTGGTACATTCCCATATATCCTTGTTGGATGAATGTTGCACTTCTTGGAATCCATCACATGGACTAACCATGACCCAAGGAACATGATACTAAATGCTTACTCAATGTAGTGGTAAGGGTTTGGAAATTTACTAATTCTGATGGGTTTTGGTGTAATGACAATCCTCAACATGGTATCAAAGCCTTCACCCAATTTTAACCCCTTGAGTCAAGTTAGAGGGGGCATGTTGCACTAACTGACACACCTTTGGGAATCAATCATGTGGCCTAATTGCCACCTAGGAAGATGGGACTAACTCCACACTCAAAATAATGGTAAAAATTTGGATATTTAGTAATGCTTGTATAATTTGGTGTAATCGAACACATCGACAACCCCTTGGTGGAACAATGTATACTGTCAAAAAAATAAAAATAAAGATCAACTAAAAATTGTGCTACAGTTAGAGTCCTTGTTCAATTTGTTCCTACACTAAAGCATATCCCAGATGTTTATACTTGTAAATGTTATTAAATATGCATAGAATTATACACACAATGTATAAGAATAAAAATAGAAATGCATCCTAAACAATGAACCTCTTCTTTAGTATTTTCAAAAAATTATTAATGAGCTTTTGTCATTAAGAAAAATGAGCCTAGCTCTAGATGTTAACCTCCATACATCATAATCCATAATGATCTAATGTCAATTGCATTCAGCAAGCCTCATAATTGAAAAATGAATGTCAAAAATCAATAGCCACCTCTAGTCAAGAACCATGTTCAAAGAATATACTGGAGTAGACTTACCAAGAATGCCATTCATTGGTGTACGCATTTCATGAGAAACTGTAGCAATTGCATTATCAATAGAGAGAAGAGGTGAGGGAGGTGTTATGTAAATAAGGATGATATTGAAATTAGAATTCCTAGGATCCATAAACCGCGTTAACATAAAGAGGCATAACATTAAGAATTTGAGATCGTATAATGAATATCTCACAAATGAATAGTGACAAGATAGCAATTCTAGTTGCAACATAGATCTATAATATTTTGGTGTTAAACATTAAAATAAATTCTGACAAATAATTCATGAATTTAAATCTAACTTTTGTCACATCTTCAAGGTTAATTTCATGAGGATGACAACCCTGTAGAGATTGTTAAGACAATCACAAATCTCAGAAGAATCAACATTGTGACAAGGCACTATATCGGTCAGACATAATCTCCAAGATCAGTTTGCAGTACCACTAAGTGGACCATATTATGATGTTGCAAAATGCCAATAGCTTGAAACTACAAAGCAGGGTGGAAATGATAAAAAATTGCTGGAGTGTCTGACATAGGAACCCAAACACAAGGTAAAAATTCAACATAAATATTATAAAAAAAAAAACCAAAAGAAAAAATGGTCAAAAGAAACAACCACGTAGAATGGAAAGACTACAATCTGAGGTTGCACGAATACTACATAGGCCTTCAATACAAAGAATTGTTGAAACACAGAAACTGCAACACCAATTTGGGATGATACATAAAACAACAAGTAAATTGACACACACAACAAAGCCAGATTTTTGAAGCCTCTAGAAGACTGCAACAAAAAGACTACCAAGAATTAGGAAAAAAAATAATATATAGAAGGAAGGATATCAAATGATTGTTCTCAAGTGTTCTCAAGGTTGCTTTAGAAAATATCGTCTTTGATGACTAACATTCCTCTAGTATTCGGAATATTTCATAATATATTGATATGTACTTCAATTTTCAACAGAGCTTTGAGTTCATCTCCCAAGATTCGCAATTTGTCATCTCTTTGTAAGCCTGTTGGTGGTAGTTAAGATAGCCAATAGAGCAAGACAAGGCTAGGATAGTGAGTACATAGCCACAGGGGTTAGCACTAAGTACCAAGGACTACGCTAGTGTAATGACTCTTTCCTAATGAAATTATATGTTTTTAGTTATAATTTTTTCCTATGTATACCTTGCGATGTGAATCTTTATCGATGTAGAATAAGTAAAACACTTTTTACTACATTTCATAGTCAAAAGAACTAAGGCATGTTTACAAAGTTTCAAAGAGTATCCTTTAGATCCATGGTATCATGAGATATCTAACTCTAAAATTTTAAATGAAATTGTCTTAAAGATCTCAACATTTCTTAAAAAATCATCACACATAAAGAAGAAACTATTCTCACTATAGTCCAACTAAGAACTCATACATTATTTACTAAAATCTATTCAAACTAGTAACCCAAAAGGTTAGTACTAAATAACATGTACTATGCTAGTGTACTAACTTCTTATTAGTGATTTCATATGTTTCTATTTACAATTTGTTTATATATGCAATGCAATGTGAATATTTATAGCGACCACATAAGTCATAGACTTCCTAGAACATCAAATATCAAATGAATTGAGAGAGGAGTACAAATTTGTGATGAGAATCCTATACGGTCCGTGGTATTAGAAAGTTGGGTTTCATGTTGTAGAAGTAGGAGATCCATGGAATTTATAAGAGAAATCACTATTTGAGTGTTTTGAATAGAATTTTAAAGCTATGCTTTTTCCAAGGTTTTAAGGCCTTCAAACAAATAATTTTTTGTGTGGCTTGAAGAATCATAAAAAGATATTATATATGTTACCTTCTTTTTCCATTCACCATAGTAGAGAGCATAACAACACATACATAAAATAGAGTATCAAACCTTTAATTCACAAAGAATTTCCTAGTCTTTTTAACTATTCATGAGCAATAATCCCCACAGGAACATGACCCAACCTTGAAATGATGAAAATGGTTACCATCCCTGAAAACAATTTCTCTTCCAGATACTCTAGAAATGAGCTTGGAAGCGTTGTGGAAATCCCCGCCTATATGAAATTATTTAATCACATTGATAGGTGTTCCATGTGATGTGCTAATAAGCCTAAATGTATTTTCCAGCTTCTCGTTATGATGGGCAAGAGAAGTTTCTCTATGCTCATTCTCCACATCATGCACATCAAAGTTTGTGTTGGGTACATACCCTGTCTCTTTAATTTCCTCTATCAAACTATCCAATTTTACATAGATACTAACTGTTTGTGGGTGTGATCTATCCCCTACTGTAAAATAATGAAAATTTTTCCTGACTTCAATCCAACATAGACCTAGTTCCTTTCTAAACCCCCTTATCTTTCATCATATTTCTCACTTTTGTTTCATCATCCCACATGCCAGAATAGGCATATATATTCAACAACAACACATGTTCATGATGTGTGGGGCTCGAAATCAGTAACGCATTTTTCTTCACGCTTACATATGTCCATATTCCCATGGATCTTGTTGGCACCATGCAAGGCCTGCCACACTACAACATCACATTCAAGTTTCATTTCATTGATGAACTTCTTTGCCTCATCTAGGTGCCTAGAACAAGAAAGAAGGTCAACAACATAGTGATAATGATATATATTTTGTTCAATTCCATGGTCTCTAGTCATGGAATCAAAGTAGCAACAACCTTCATCCACTGGGCCTACATAGTTGAAAGCATAGAGAACATCGACATAGGTGATATGGTTCAACTTTATTCCTTCTCCTTGCATTTTCCAAAAGAGTCAGAGGGCTTCTTCCCTGCATCCATGTTGAGCATATCTTGATGTCAGGACCATCGATGACACTACATCTCTTGTAGGCATTCCACTAAACATAGTGCATGCATCATCTATGCTTCCACGCTTTGCATACAACCCAATGAGAGAATTTACCACAAAATAAATTGATTTAAATCCCATTTTGATAGTGTGGGTATGGAGTTTCATGACTTGTCTCTCAGCTGCTATGTTGGAAAATGCACCAAGGATATGAGATAGAGTAAATTGATCTGGCTTTATACCTTCCCTTAGCACTTATCGAGAATGTTTGAGGGCATATTCACCATGCCCATTTTGGGCATATCTTGCAACCATTGTAGTCCATGAGACAATATCTTATTTTGGAATTTTATCGAACCATCCATGTGCATATTCTACTACCCCACATTTGGGATACAAGTCAACAAGACCACTTCCCACAAATTCATCTAATTCAAAATTGTTTTTAATGATTTGATCATGGATTTGTTTCACATTCTCCATAAATGAAAGGCTGGAGCAAACTCCAAGGATGTTGAAGAAAGTGAAATTATTAGGTTTCATTCCCCTCCACTGCATTTTCCTAAAGATACTCATTGCTTGCTCCCCATATTTCAAGCATGATTCAACATCTGCAACCTGGAAAATTCTTGCTATCATTTCATTCCTGTTGTCACATTTTGATGAGGACTATTATAAAACATTCTAAGTGCATCCTCTAACCTTCCACACTTAGCATACATATCAACTATAGCACTTCCCACATAAACATTAGATTGAAATCTGGTTTTAATAATGCGGCCATGGACTTGTTTACCATGTTACTGAGCTGCTAAATGTGAAGTGGGTAATCTTCAAAACTTCTTGTTGCATTTGCCGAAACTGTTTCAGTGCCTTGACAACATGTCAATTTTGCGCATATCCTATAAGCCATACATTGCATGAAACCTCATCTCTTTCAAACATTCAATCAAATGCATCATGTGCCACTTCTAGTAACCTACATTTAACTTACATATCAACAAGTTCATTTCCCAAAAATATATGGTTATCATATCCACTTCTAATGATTTCGGCATGAACCTACTTTCCATGTTCCAAATCTGCTAGGTTGGCGCACATGCTCAACACAATGGCAAAAGTGAAGTGATTTGTATTCATACTTGACCTATGCATCATGTGAAAATTCCTTGGGAAATCCTTGTAGATCCTGTGTTGGGCATATCCTGAAATCGCATCTGGTTAACGTATTTTGTCAAACAATTGGCATGCATCCTTTAAATTACCACACTTAGTATACATATGGATGAGATTGTTTTGCAGGAAAAGGCAAGGCTTGAATCCATGTTTTTTCATATGTACATGAATCTGTGTGGCCTCTGACATAGTCTTTATCTTAATACACCCTTGCAAGAGATGAGCGTACACGTTATAATATGTTGGGACTCCATGTTGGCTCATTTGTGTCCATATGTCAAATGCCTCATGCGATTGGCTATCCTTACACAATGCACTAATTTGTTTAGTGAAGTCAGGATACTCTCTGTGGGGTTAGTAATTCTCTATTGGGTATTCTTCAATAATAACATAACTACAATGATACCGAGATGTTAAAAGAGTTTTAATCTCAAAGCTAAAAATCCTGGAAATATAAGTGGGTTTTAGCCCACTCCTGGGACTGCTGCAAGAGATTTTAGAAGAGTTGTAAAATTCAATTGACCATGATTGAATTATGGTCTATGTTATTATTATCCTAATGTGATTAATGTGAAAGGAATAAAACCTTAGACAATATAATTTTTTTTGGAACGTTTCTTCCCATTCTTGACCTCCACAACAATAAACCATTTCAAAACATAATCAGTGAGAGACATTGAGAACCCTAATTTGGTTTCTAAGTTCCCTGCCTATGTTAGGAACATTCATTATTGCATTTCTCTATTTTTAACCAAACTCCAGCCCTTCATTCAATTTTTTGTTTCCAAGAGTATGTTCCCCATTTCAACATCCTCTAGTTAAAAGTTCAAGGACTTTGGGTGATTCTGTTAGATATGAGACAGAATCACAACAACTTGATATAATTTAAAATATAATTACAATAAATAACAAACTTGCTTCTACTGAGACACTCATTTATAAATTTATAAAGGCAAATCAAAGAAGAAAAACCCTAAAATTTGGGGAGAATTGCACCATAGCTTCGATTTCCAGAAATGGAAGAGGGCAAAATATCCACTAACTAGTGCCATTCCTAGAAATCAAGGGCGATTGGAAGCCAAATTGGCCCTTGAATGGAACTTGGGGGTGATTGGAACCTAAATCGAGGCTTCAATGAAAGTTAGAGGGATGAAATAATGCTTTATCTGCTTATCTTTCATGGCTAAAATGTAATATTTATTTTTTTTAAATAATTTTTAGGCAAACTATAGAAAAGGAGGGTAGTGTAAAAAATTCACCCCTCCAAAATATAAAACTATTTAAATTTCACCCATGGGCTAAGATTCACCCCTAAAATTTTCCATGCTCATGAGGAGACAAGGGTTGAGGAGGTGAAAAAGGTAATGAAAAATAAGGAGAATGAACCCTTGTATATCAGAGCAGATCTAGTGAGCCCTAAGGCTTCCATAAGTTATCATAACCTCATCTCCAATGATGGTACTTTAGCACCAAAATACATCTCTACCTATGTGAAATCCATTATGCACTTTGAAGATAGCTTTAGAATGTTGGGAATGGAGCATTTACAAGCTTTCTAGAGAATATGGCATGCCCTAGCCCACACTCTACAAGACAGAGAATATCACTATCCTGAAAGGCTAAGGAATGCCTTGAAGAGAACACCATTATAAAATAGAATCATGCAGAGAATGAAAATAAGGTGGATAGGACTTAAACGTAGTCCACCATTGTTGTTAGGATTACAAGAAGGAAGAGATGAAACATAAGAGTAGAGGGAGTGGATTGGGATAGAAATAAATGCAACTTTTTACCCACAAGATGACACACCATATGATGATCCTCGCGATGTCAGAGAGGCCACCAAGCCCATGAAAGAGGTTCACATGGATGACTAAGTTTCTGAGAGGTTGAGAAACACCTTCAACAAGGGGTGATATTTAATCCCATCAATAGGTATATTTTGAAGATCATCATGTCATCCTCCAGCCTTAAAACTATCCTTCTTTCACATTAATTCACATTTTTTTTGTAATATGCTTAGTAAGAAGAGTAAAAGGTTTTTTTCATAGTATGTCGCATACTGTGGTTTAATTGTACAAAAAAGAAGCATTTTCTAGGCAATTACTATGCGAGGGCTTGATGGAGAAAACCAAGAGAGAATCTAGGGTGCTTATCCACCTCCTTAACTCCCTAACTCGGCTTGGGATCACAACATCATCTTGCACCAGTTTGAATTCATTGGAAACTGAGTAACTCATATTGTAGGTGAAGCTAAATAGGGACCATATCAACCATTTCCAAGGTTAAGGAGTGAATCACTCCTATTTTCAAGGAATATGCTATCAACTACCCTTTTTTATAAATAAATAAGATGAAATATCATTAGGATTTAAAGTTTTTATTCAGCTAGGTGTAGCTTTTGAGATTAGAACTTGACATTGCCATTTTGAACTTTTACGTGATGTATGATACTTTTAATGAGAAGTTGCTTATTGAGCAAAATCTAGGTTAGTTTTAGAGCGTTGAGACCCTTGGAATTGGACCCAACTTTACTTGTGTTGTGTTCTTGATTCAAAGTATTTCATAGTTTCTTTCATTCCAATAGAGTTTAAGCTATAAAAAACTGTGATTACGAGATTTTACATCACCTCCCTTATGGAAGAAGGGTTGGTAGGATGACCAATCTCAGTCCAAAAGTATTTTGTTTATGATTTCTTGAAAATAGATGAATGTTAGTTGTTCTTCTTCACATTTTGTTTTTGTACCTTAGAAGTGATTTTAGTGATTATAGTGTTATGGCATAAAATAGATGTTATTTAAATTCAACTGATATTTTCCATCATAGCTTATATCACTTTGTTATTGATCAATGGATGTATGCATGTGGCTAGTTGGAGGGTTGTGTTGATCTCCACGGGAGGGAACCTCATCCACATCCATATTGGACTCCTCCATCTTCTCTCTCCACCCCTCAATTCTCTTGCAAAATTTTGTTTCCACAATCACTTTTCCTAGTAAACTTAGGACACCATGAGCATTCATTTTGGTGCAAGATAAACCTCTTAGACATCGTAGGCATGGCTACAAGGCTCACCCCAAACTTAATTCACTCTCTCTAACCACCATCCACCTATTCATGTCCTCAAGAGATTATTTTCACCCTAAAAATCCCTTCGGATCCCCTCCCGTAGAATTACAGGCCCTCTTGTAGCAATACAATAATTCCTATAGAAACACCTATAGCCTCTAGCACGATTTTTCCTCACAAATTTTGATCCCCACTTCAACTTTAGCTCATTCAAGATGAATAATGACCCCAATTTGTGATTTGATGATCGAGGGAAACTCCTAGACCACTATAACCATTCCTTTTCCTCATTCCAAAAACATAATAGAATTAGTTTTTTTCAATCACAAGTATGATGCAAGTTAGGTTTCTAATTTTCAAGCAAGTGTGAAATAAGTTGATGATACATGAAATTATATGGCTAGTTTGATGAATTATGCAATATATATTAGTTTTATTTCTTCAATTAGATTATCCCTCATCCTCCCATGAAATGATTAATTAGCATGTATGAGTTGAGCAAACGGAATTTCCACTTTCATAGCTAGAATTAGTTTTCAATTGTACTTTCATGAGCAAGATGTCACTATAGTTCAGTAGGAGGAATGGCCTTTTAAATTTTTTATCTAATGTCATGATTGAGGGTGCATGAGTAGAACCCAACCTACTGTGCATATAGCATTGTCACCTCTACATTTGTACGAACCCCAAGTTAATAATTTGAGTTGAGGAGCCCTTGGCAGTTGCAACATTCTTGGTGCAATACCAAGGCTCACCAATCATTATAAAGGAATGTCTTCAACCTGTTACCTTCCAACACTTCCTCCATGTGGTCCTTCCAAGAAACATAATTCGAGATCCCCTCATAAGTGTACTCGAGCCTTAATCCATAGAAATCCATCCTTCTAGCTCTGAGGAATTGATCCTACACATCCAATGCTCCTGCAGTAACAACTTAGAAATATCTTCTCTATAGTGAATCAAACTCTAATACCATGTAGAAATTAATGCGTAGATCAAAAAATGCTAAAGAAATTTACTAAATCACAAGACTTGAAGCTAAACAGCTAATTTGTGGAATTTAATTCACCATCTAGAACAAAAGTCATAAACATTCAAAAGGAAACATCACACATGCACAAATATTTATCTATTGAAAATAAAATGCTCAAAACCCCTTCCTATTTTTATTGCATTCATTATAGAATTGAGATCAAATACATATGCTTTCTCAAGCCTGAGCATGCCCTGCAAGTATATAGTCTGTCCCTCTTCCTGACTGTCTGAATCTTGTCAACACTTAGCCAATTTTCAAGCCCTAAAAGTTCCCATTTCCTTGTGATTTTCATCTAGTTAATTGGCCTTATTATTTAGGAATTTCCCACTATTGAAGTATGAAATTTGTCTAGGTACTTCCTCCGACTTCATGCACCACATGTACACATTGGAATATGCTAGAGGTGACAATATATTGTCTTGGAATCTCCATCTCAACTGAGTAACTTGAATTCTTTGCATGAAAGAATTATTTTGGGTTCATTGATCAGTTACTTGGTTGATCACTGAGTGTGGTTGAAGTTCCACTTCCTCAACTTGACCTCCATTAGTTCTTATGATAGTTAGAACTAGTTTAAGTAACAACAACTCTAATTAACTGAAATATATTACTACAAATTAGAACTAAACCATACTAAAGTAACCTTAACCTTAACCAACTAGAATTAACTGACTTAATTGAGTGAAAAGTGCCATGTCACCTCAATTAACTACCTCCAGTATTTATACTAAAATAGAAATTCAAATTTTCTCTAGCTTAACCAAGGTAAAGTCAAACTGAGATTTTCTTGCTACATTTTCAACACTTTTCTCTACACTTCTTCCTCATTCCCTCTTCAACATTCCTTCCTTAATTATATAGGTTTTTAATATAATGATTTATTCATTTAAGAGACATTCTTTCTCATTAAAAAATTGGAAAGGATTTTCTAGATCTATTTTTTTTGTTAAGAGTTGTTTTATTTCCGCCAATGATGCACTAAGTTGGGCTTGATATTTAATCAATTTCTCATTTTCTTCATCATTTCTCTAGATATATATTCCATGCAGTGCATGTAACCTATGTTATATATTTATTGCAGTATTCATATCCATTATTTTCTCAACATCCCGATCATGAAAATTATCACGCATTACACATGTGGCCTATGGATCTCATAATTGGTCTTGATTTGAATGGGGTTTATCTTCATAACCATTTATCACCATTTTTCAAACTTCATATCCTAGAGAAGATATTTCTGACTTCACCTTTTCTCTACATGCTAAAAAATTTATGACATTGAGTTGTGGATCATCCTAATAACCCATTATTTTCCCAAATCCACCTTACAATCATTAAACTACAACAAGGGAAGTATATGTGATACCACTTGTTAGAAATGTAGATCCATACTAAGTGTGGGGGTGAATCAATAGTGATAATCATTATATAATTTTAACTTATTTTTTTGGTTTACTGAATAACAACACACATCAATAACATTAATAGTTCTAAATATAAAAGAAACACAAACTCAACACATAAAATCCATGATAAAAATCAATACAAGTGTCAGAAAAGAGACCCAATTATTTCTTGTGGAAATCATCAAGGGGAGAAAAACCACCCTATTTTTGTTGCACTTCTCTAAATATTTTATTATTGAAATCAATATTTCATCTTTTAGCTGGCCTCCACCATAAAGGAGCTGCCACCCCTATAAAAATTTACCTTGCCACCATTAGCAAGAAGCCGTTAGCACTTTAACAATTTAGCTAACCACCACCATCAAAGAGCTACTACCCTTGTGACAATTTAGCTGGCCACCACTAAAAAGGAGCCACTAGCCTTATAAATATCTTGGGCCACTTTTCAAAATACTTCAAAATCGAACCAAACCACCAAAGAAACTCTCTTTGTAACATAATTTGAATAAATTACTAGCAACAAATATACATAGTAAGTCCTCTCTCTCGATCACAGAATCCACTCCAACTTCTCCTCAACTATGATAATTGTTACCTATATACAATACTTCTTGGGAACTACACAACAAGCTTTGATTTTCTTCTGATATTCAATATTCTCCTACAACCATACTACATCTTTCCCAATGCCCGCTTAATCGGTTGTTGTCTTAATCAATCCAACCACAACTCCTCAAGGTATTCTCGTATGTTGTATATATATATATATATATATATATATTATATATTTCTTCTCAAACTTTCAACTTTAATCACCTTTTAGATGAGTAGCAAACCTTTTGTTGTGGAAACTACAACACCCTCCAAAATTTTGGCTTGCATCCAATTTTCATAGCCATCCTTAGTGTTTCCTTTGATGGTTACAAACACTAGAGCTCACCCCATGAGCTCTTGTGAAGTACTTTCATCTTTTTGCTTATTTGACCAATGGTTGTGTTTCGACATGTTGATCACTTTTCTATGCTTGTGATCTAATTCTGGAGAGTTTGAAGGTTTCTTCTTGTGTGTTTGGGTTGTCTTCACTATGTAAATATTTGTTGTACGCACACACAAAGTTGTAAACAATGTCACGGAAGTGTCGTCAGGGTCGTTCGAAGGTCTATCATAAGTGTTGCACTTGTCCCTCTCAACTCCAAGGCAATATCACTGAGAGCATGTCTTCTCTTGTTTTCATGGTGGTGTATGTTCTCTCATTGTCGAGTATGCTAAGTGTATGTTCACAATTCCACTCTGCACAAGTTTTCTTACCTTTGACAATTAGCCATTTTCCTAGAAATCTACCCAACCGGACAACCCTCTTCCACTAGACCCCAATCGAGCTACACTACATAGCCTCACCCTCCAATTACCTTGCTCTACTACCCCACAGTGCGTAACGCTTGAGGTATTCGACTAGGTTAGCGGAATTGTACAATTATTGACTTAAAGTGTCTGTCTCCCTGCCAGAATTATGCAGAAACTGCCTCTATATATAACTAAAATGTACATTTCTTAAGCACAGCCATCAACACTCCTCCTCACCCTCCCGAAGCCTACACTACTCTGAGACCTATGTCTACATTGTTCCCTAAAATTGCACAAACATTCCCAACTGGAAATCTACTTCTTTGATCTAAATTGTTCCCCAAAATTGCACAGATCTACCCAGATGGCCCATGGTTCCTTGCTATGCTCTCCCTCTAGAAATTGCATAAAAATGTCTGGCAGTTCCCCTGCTGACTATCCTAAATAGTTCCCATAGTTTTCTTAGTCATGTCCAGCATGTCCCTCTACAACCCTGGTATGTCTTCCCTTTGGAAATTGTGTAGAGGCAATCAACACTCCCTCTACACCCAACTTTGTCTTACCTTTGAAAATTGTGTTGAAGTTTCCTCCCTCACGGTCCCACCTTGCAACTGACACTCGTGACTCTCACTATGGAATCTTGCTTGCCACTGATTACTACACAATTTTTCTCGACAAGGAAGGTGTCCTCCTAGAATTCCTCATTCATGCATGAGCTATGCTTTGTGTTGTCTTAGCTAGTTCTCCTCCCTCCCTATCACCCGAAAGACGAGAAAAATGCATCATGCTAGATTAGGAGGTTTTGGATTTGATATCGTCCTGTCATGAATGAATTGTAGGAACAAGTATAGTGGTAGATCATGGTGTATAGATGTGTCTTGGGACTTTTTCTTAATGCAAAGCCATGTTTCAAGACAACACATTTTCATGCAAGTTTTATAGATGTTTGTAAGACTACTCTTTAAACATTTGTAATGCATGTTTACTTAACCTATTATAATATAGTTGAACTACAATTATTTTAGTATTTACATTGTTGAAGATGTTTTGTATTGTTATCGTTGTTATCGCATTCATGTCGATTACTCCGCAGGACATTAGACAAACCATTCGAGTTTTCTTGGTTATAATAACTATCACCCCCATGTGGACTATTCTGTTGGATGGTTTACATGTTTTACTTTGCACTTTGGTTTTAATGACTGCCACATCCACTGTGGACTACTCCATTGGATGCTAGAGAGAAGCTTGTTGTTTTCTCGTGTGTCTCTACTTCGGTGGTACTACTACCTTTCATCTAGAGGCTCACTTTTACCCTCTCCCTTACAGTAAGAGAAATTGAACACAAAGTTACGTTATGCACTCATGAGTCATACTCACCTCACTTTTCTAAGATAAAAGCATCACACTCTCATGTGGTAAATAGTAAGAGCTAAGGAAAATCTCTAAGATAATGGAAACCAGGCCATCATACCAAATGGGACTCCTACACCAAAAAATGTGAGGTCTAGTTAGGACTTCATACCGGGGAGATCCCCTGAATGTTGGTAGGTCCAACACCATCAACATTTTTGGTGCTAGAAGGAGGGTCACAATTAGTTCATGGCTGAATGTCCTACCAACCCCACTTATCTATCATTTGGTCAAGGCAATAATACAGACTCCCTATCTCAAACATAGAACTCTGAAGTTGGTTATTCCTCACCTCCTAGACCCAAATAAGAAATTTCATATCATCATGTCTATGCTTTCCATCCCATCACTTGTTAGTTTTCTAAAGTTGTTGGACTAATTCCAGGAGTGAACACTCTTCCAACTTCACAGAGGAAGCAAACGCCTACACCCACATGAGTGGTAGTATCATCTATTGAAATAGAAATCCTCGCCACTCTTGAAGAGCTAACAAAAGTTGTTGAAAACAAAGAGGAACCTCCACTTTTCCTAGAAGGAGAAGAAAATAACCTCTTACTCTTGGGCTCAGGTTCCAGCGGAGACAACAAAGGGGAAGGTAGCGTAAGAGGAGGAGGTAGAGACGAACCAATAGATTCAGAGGTTGAGCCATTAGATTCGGAAGAAGAGGAGGAGGAAAAAGAAGAGGACAATATGGCCAACCAAAATATGGATTGGATGGCACAGGGCACATAAGCACTTTGAGGGGTATTTCATAATATGCCAAGACAAATAGAGAAACTGTTAAAAAATTATGACCCTGAAAGAGCACTACAAGAAGCAAATCATCTAGACATATTCTACCTAAATCTGTAGACACTCGAGGTACGTTTGATGATGTTACATGCATACTGTTTCCATGTATGTTGGATGGGAGAGAAATTGTATGGTACCACAACTTTCCTGTCAACTCCATTAAGAACTGGGGGGTGTTCAAGAGAATATTCCTTGAGAATTTTGGTGAAGACAAAACTCATTCCATGTTGCTAAAAGAGTTGCATAGTCTCAAGATGGAGAAGAAATAAAAGGTAAAATGTTTTAACGAGATGATTAACCATGTCTTGAACAAGTTCACTATAGACACCAACCCTCATGACTCAATCACAGTTGACTACTACATGTTTTCACTACTGACAAGCATTGTGCAGTTCATCAAGCAAGCTGTGAAACAAACAATTTTGGAAAATTTCCAAGAGGAAATTGATCTCGAGAAATACCCACATGCTTTGGAGTCATTGTAGATGACGAATCAACTAAGGAATCCAAATACATGAGCAGGAGATCTCAGACTACTATTAGTAAGGAATAGGAAAAGGAAGTAAGTGAAATTGAAATCCTGACTCATCTTGTCAACTCCTTGACAAAAGGATTTTCTAGAATCAAGTAGTAGACAAGCGAGACAACTGTGAATAGTAGGACTCCTAGATTTGTGCATAAGAAGAACTTAGCTTCGAGCAGCAGCAGTCACCCAGCCAAAACTGTGCAAAGCTCTAACTTTGTGTTAAGCCTGGATGCAATCACAATAAATCATTATTGCATGTTCCATGGCGAACTACATTCACATAGTACATGTCAAGGGTGGAACCATGAAATAAACACCCTCACTACATATTTGACTAACCTGATAATGGCAACTGAGGATGGTGAGCCAGAGAATGAACACAAAGTGCAATTTTATACATTTGATGAAGCTCCAAGTGTTGGGCATGTAATCAACATGTGTTAATGTTATAATGCTTCCCATAAGACAACTGCCAAGAAGGAGCATTTGAGTGACTGTCCAACCCCAAACAAAAATATTCGATATAGTTTGAGGAGTCAAGAGACCCCAATGTTTTTGAGATACTGAGAGATAAAGTAAGGCAACATCTGCTGAAAATAGTTGATCCACCAATCAGCTCAACATAGAAAACACAAACCAATTCTGGGAGGATAGCTACAGCTAAATGTACGTCCGTGAGTAGTAAAGACAAAAGCAACCCACTAGACAACATGAAAAAATGTCTACCCCCAGACATTGCAGTGAGTCTTCCTGCTCTAGATTACAACATTGTTGAAGACATGAAAAAGACTTGTACGAACATATTTCTTTATGAGTTAGCCATGATCATGAGTTAATGGGATATTATTTTGTGCGCATTGGGGCAAGCCTCAATAGAGAAAGTTGCCTCTTCTGGGAAGGGTCCAAGCAAGTCTCCCTACTCACTCACATATGTGCTCAATATTCTTCACATGGGGGAAGAAAATTTGTCTATCCACTGTTTCTATTGTCATTCGAAATATTTAACTTCAATGTCCACAATTGTTTGGTTTATTCTAGCACTTCAGTCAATGTCATGCCACTCTCTATTGCTAAGAAGATCAATGCTCAATGGAGTAGTACAATTGTGTGGATCATCCAACTTGACAGAACATATGTTCCAACCATTGATGAACTCTAGGATGTGATCATCCATTTATCGTCCAATGGATGAGTTCACCAGTGCATTGACATTGTGATTGTGGACATAGTGGAAGCATATAGCTTATTTCTTAGTAGAGATTGCTATAGACAGATGAAAGGATACTTTACTATGGACTAGTCCTAAGTATGCCTTCCATGCAAGGGTAGAAACAACCAAATCTAGGTGTTGTCTGAAAGATACATGAAGCATAAAATTACTCCCTTGAATGGTGAAAATGAACCGTTCACTTTTACAAAACTTATGTTGGGCAATTTCTTTTTAGAAATGCCACTGGGGTGTTATCTGACATAGCCATCCCCAACCGCACCAGACATCCAGTTGGGTCTCCTTCCTTTTCTGTTGGGTTGTGTTATATTCTTTCCACGACTAGCCCATGTAGTTAACTATGGGGTTAGAAGGGGGGCGGAGCCCCCCCTTCATTGCACCGATTGTGTGGAAGGGCGGGCTTTGGACATGATGGTTTTCGGTCAATGGCATTAGATGCTTCGGCATGTATAAATATGTATTGTAACATTGAAAGGAACATAATGAAAAATCAAGCTCGTAGTCCCATTTTTGGGATCCAGGGGAAAATCTTTGTGCATATGTGTTTTATGTGTTATGCTCTTGCATTGTTTATTTTCTTTGTTTTAGAATTCGTATGCAGGTAATTTCTGTACAGGGTTAAAACCTACATTCCCCAACTGGTGAAAATCAAACATGTACCATAGATTGTAACAGTAACATAAGTAGTGATAGTAGTGCCAACACGACAAGCGGTCCTTGTACAGATAATATGTAGACCCTATACTTTAATAGATCGAGGACAGAGGAGAGCTCTCAAGTTGGTTGTGTTTTGATATACCCGTTTCAATGGAAACACTTAGTGTCAAGCGGCTTGGAGTTTGAGTACACGAACAACATCGCCAAGTATGAAGCACTCATTTTGGGCTTACAGAAAGCCATCAACATCAATGTTGTTGTGCTTAAAGTGGTAGGTGATTCAGAGATCTTGGTACGTCAAGTACGTAACACCATACATTTTGTTTCATCCTGTCTTAAGAGCTACGAACAAGAGGTATAGCGACTTATCTCTAAATTCCAAGCCTTCAATATTATTTATGTACCAAAAATGCTTAATACAGCTGCTAGGATGAAACCGCTTAGGGATAGATTTTCCGTTGAAATTTTATATAACCCATCTATTTGTGATAACATCACTAATTTACATGTTTTTTATGACAAGTAATAGATATTGCATTTCATGGCCAACTTTGACATATTGAAGGACACAACGATAGATGAAGATGAGCATTAGCAGTCTCTACAGAGCATAGCTGATGATAGTAACGACAACATCATCCCCAAGTGAGTGGTATCACTTGTGAAGCTGTATGACCAGCAAAACCTCTTTCAAGGGCCAGTCAAAGCCAAAACCCATAGTTCGACAATGTTGTACGAACAAATCAGCTTGGGAACCAACAATGATTTGAATTTCGTAAATGGCATTACATGTTGCACACCAAAAGAGTGGAAATATTTTGTCCGCCTGTTTAGACAATATCATGATGTGTTCACATGGACATACAATGACTTCAAAACATATTACACGTGAATAATCCAACAGGTCATTCCAATCAAAGAATGGGCTAAGAATTTTTAGCAGAAGCTAAGGAAGGTACATCCATCACTTGAGCCTCTCATACATGAAGAATTGACTAAGTTGCTGGATGCTCAGATAATTTAGAAGGTTCATCATTCCATGTGGGTTTCAAATTTAGTCCCTATCAGGAAGAAGTACTCGGAGATTCACCTGTGCCATAATCTGAACCATGCCTCGTATAAAGATAACTACCTAGTGCTATCTATGGATCACATACTACAGAGAGTATATGGAGTAGATATGTTCTCTTTTCTAAACATTTTCTTAGGATACAATCAGGTTCTAGTAGCAGAGCCTAACATGCTAAAAACAACTTTTTGTACTAGGTGGGGTATGTTCGATTACCATAGAATTCTATTTGGGTTGGTAAATGTAGGCACTACATTTTAGCTCGCAATGGAAATTTCTTTTCATAGGCTCATAAGACAGAGCATGGTAGTCTACCTTAACAATGTGATACTATTCTTTAGATACTGGTTAGACCACTTGCGCCATCTCAACAAAATATTTGAGCGATGACAGAAGTACATGATATCCTTGAACCCCATGAAGAGTGTCTTCGTAGTGTCTGAGGGTAACCTCCTTGGGCACATCAATTCCAAAAGTGGGATCAAAGTAGATTTGGGTAGAGTCCATAACATCACATAGATTCCTCATCCCGTGAATAAGAAAGTTATGCAGTCCGGATCAACTTCCTTAGAAAGTTCATCTTTGATTACGCACAAATTTTCAAACCCATATAAGAGATGACCAAGAAGGACGCAATGTACAGTTTGGGAAAGAAATAAAAGGAAGCATTTTCCTGAATTAAGAAAATCATAGTAGAGGCGCCTGCACTATACAACCTAAACTTCCACAAAGATTTCTTGCTCTACATGTTTTCTTCGATGGTTCACTTGCTGTTGTGATAACTCAAAAGGATGAGCTGAGCAATGAAGGACCCATCTCTTTCATTAGTATGAGCTTGCAAGAAACTGAACTTAACTATCTCACAGTGGAAAAACAAGCATACGTTGTATACAAGGTGGTTAAACATTTCAAACCCTAGCTCTTGAAAAATCACTACATTTTCTTTGTACCACACCCACCAATTAGATCACTGCCTTTTCAACAAGAGCTAGGTGTGAGTTGGGCAAACCAGATGATCAGATTACAAGAGTATGATATTGACATCAAGCCATTTCATAGTCATGGTCTTTTCAGATGAGCAACCGATGTAGTACATGCACAAGAGGAAGAAGTAGATCTCCTCTACTGGGAGCAAGAAATTGAAATGTATAATTTGGAGCGAGCCCCCCCCCACTTCACATGGAAAAATCTTGGTACAAAAACATGTACCAGTACCATGAACATGGCACCATTCCTTCTCACTTCTTTGTGCAACAAAAGAGGGCACTCTGACTGAAAGCTTTATCTTACTAGTTGGTGTAGGTAGTGGTGCTTTATAAAAAACATCACAATGGTATTTTGGTTAGGTTCCTAGAGGCACAGGATTCAGAAAGGGTGTTACGTGATCTTCATGACAGACTAGCTAGGGGTCACTTCACGAGAAACACAATAGTGCACAAGGTCATATGGTTGAGTTTCTACTAGCCTACATTATTCAAAGATGCACATGCCTATGCCCACAAGTGTTCAGTCTGTCAGAAATGTGCTGAAAAAAATGAAGGTTACTAGCCCAGTTGCAGCTTGTTGCAGTGGACGAACCATTACAATAGTGGGGCTTGGACACCATCGGGGAGATTTTCCCACATTCGTCAAAGAAGGACTGATACATCTTAACTACTACAAATTACTTCACGTGGTGGACAAAAGGAATTCCACTAAAACAAGTGAATGACTAGGAAGTCATCAACTTCCTAAGACAGAACATCATCTCGAGGATTGACATTCCTCTGTCACTTGATTTTGACAATGAAACATACTTCTCTTCATTAAAACTTTATGACTTTGCATTACAAAATGGTATTGTGTTAAAGAATTTAGTTAACTATTACTCGCAGGAAAATAGTCTTGCTCAGTCTACAAACAAAAATCTTATCCGCATCATAAAAAAGACCATTTACTCTAAACAACGAAACTAGCTTTCCACTCTAGTGTATTCTCTTTGGGCTAACCAAGTCACACTCAAAACCTCTCTAAATATGTCCCCCTATTTCATGGTATACAGAAAAGAATCCATCGTCTTGCTAAATATCTACTTGTGTGCTCTCGAGGTATCCCATGAATCCCTAGGCAAGTCATGTCTATTGGTTCAGTGTAGGATGGACACATTACACAACCTATAGGAAGAAAGGGTGAAAACAAAATAAGTGTTCACATTTCACGAGAATTGTATCAATAGAAGGTTCAACAAGAAGTCCCCAGGTAACACTAGCTTCGTTGTGGGTGACTTAGTCATGAAATGGGATAAACCCCATGAAAATAAAGGCAAACATACGAAGTTTCTGTCATTGAGGATTGGCCCATTCACAGTTCACGAGAAGCTTGGCCAACACATGTATCATTTACAATCACTTGATGGGAAGATTGACACTTTCCTTATCAATGGCCAAGACTTAAAGTTTTATTTTCAATGATCTAGGGCCTCCTCCGCACCATGTATATACTTCTTTCATTGATGTTTTCTTATTTTCTTTTATTTTCTACTTCACTTTATTATTTTGTTCTTTGCTTTGTTGATTTTCTCTACTTTGTTGTTTAGTTGTTTATTTTGTAAATAAGTGTTGTACTACACTATGTTCCAACTTCTAAATGTGCATGGGGCCCCATGCACAACCCTCTTCCACTAGACCCCGACTGAGTTGCACTGTGCAGTCTTAGCCCCTAATGACCCTACTATGTTGGCCAAACTATGCATTGTTTGAGGCTGTCAACTAGGTCAGCTACACTGTGCAATCTTGGAGGTGAGCAGTCTTTCTCCCTCCCAGAATTGTGTAAAAACTACCTCCCTTTCCAACTGAACTACATATTTCTCAAGCACGGTCATCAAGCTTCCTACTCGCTCGTTAGTAGCCTACACTACTTTGAGACTCGGGTCTGCACTATTCCCCGAAATTGTTCAGACATGCCCAACTGGACATATGCTACGTTGCTTTGCAATGACCCCCAAAATTGCTCCGAGTTGTCTAGATGACCCATGTTACCTTGCATTTCCCTACCTCCAGAAATTGCACAGAAACATTTGGAAGTTCCCCTGCTGATTATCCTGAACCATTCCCATAGATTGTGCAGTCATGTCCAGTAGGTCCCTCTACACCCTTGCTTTTTCTTCCCTTTGGAAATTATGTAGCACTGACCAACAATCCCTCTGCAGTTTCTCTATCTTCCATTTGAAAATTGCACAAAAGTTGCCTCCCTTAGGGTCCCACCTTGCAGCTAACACTCGTGACTCTCACTACGCAATCCTGCCTCCTAGTGATTGCTACATAGTTTTTCCCAACAGTGCAGTTGTCCTCCCAGAATGTTTCATTCTAGCTCGAGCCATCTTCTATGTTGTTTCAATGAGTTTTCCTCCCTCCCCGTGACTTGAAACACGAGAAAAATGCATCATGTCAAGGAGGTTTTGTATTCGATATCGTCCCATCATTAGTGAGTTACAAGAATAGGTACACTAGTATATCATGGCAAGAGAACGAACAAGTTGAAGAAGGAGTGCACATGCTAGAAAACTTGCCTGCAATTGGACGGACGTACCAAGCATACCAAGCAAAAAGAAAAAGGAACACATTGATTGAACCATCAAGAAAGACCAAGACCGTCAAAGAGAGCGTAGCACTATATCGCGCATAAGAGAAGACAAAGCACATCAAGAGTACATCCATCACTCAACATTGTAGCAACTTGACATGGACACCACAGTGAGCCAATACATGTTAGGAGTGTCTTGTTGAGTTGTGTCGTGAGCTGTCTCAGCCACATCAACATTATGGGCCATATCCATTGTAGCTAAATTTAATGTAAATTGAATTCCAATGGACGCACACAGAAGTTGAAGGGTCATGTTAGTTGAAAATTCATGGGAAGTTGAACAATCATGAGGGTAGTCCAAGATTCACAAGGGTCAAGCATCACCCTTGGCTATATATACCCCTCCAATTGTATGATCAAGGGAATTTTCACATTGGCTCCTTGCACATAGCCTTGACAGTCTATAGTCTATTCTTTGAGGGGCGAGGAGTGGCTCTAATGTCCCACTACCCAGACTAGTGATGTATGTTGTACAAATATGTCTTGGGACTTTTTCTTAATTCAAAAGCATGTTCCAAGCCAACACCTTTTCATGCATGTTTTGTAGATGTTTGTAAGACTACACTTTAAACATTTATAATGGATGTTTTCTTAACCTGTACTAATATAGTTGAACTACTTTGGCTATTTTAGTACTTACATTCTTAATGATGTGTTTTATTGTTTATCATTGTTGTCTTAGTTGTGTAGAATACTCCACGGGACATTAGATAGATCATTCGTGTTTCTTGTTTATAACGACAATCATCCATGCATGGACTACTCTGCTAGATGGTGTACGTGTTTTCCCTTACACTTTAGTTTAAACGATTGCCACATCCACTGTGGACTACTCCACTAAATGTTGGACACACCCTGTTTGTTTTTCCATGTCTCTCCCTGGGTGGTACTAGTACCTCTCATCTAGAGGCTAACTTTTAACCTCTCCCTTACAGTAAGAGAACCCAAACAAAAAGTTACATTACACAATAACCAGGCATACTCACTGTGCTTTTTGAAGATACAAGCGTAACACTCTCATGTGCTGAATAGTAAGAGCTAAGGAATATCTCTAAGATAATGCCTACTGGGCCATTGTACAGGATGGGACTCCTACACCAAATGATGTGAGGACTAGTTGGGACTTCATACCGAGGAGATCCCCTAAATGTTGGTAGGTCCAACACCATCAACACCTTCTTGGACAGTTATACCATTTACAATGAGAAAATACCATAGTAGACACCCATGTAATTAACGCAAAATCATATGGAATCTATGAGAATCTAGCTATAGGGACTAATGCAAGTCCTCCCTTCTGCAAGTGTGTTATAACAAATCCTAGTACATTGCTTACATGTGATATAATTTAGGTGATGTGTTATAACCAATGGTATTGACCCATGGTATTTTGAATCAATGGTATTGACCCATGGTATTCACGTGGAATGTAGCCTATTTAAAAGGGGGGAATAAAACCATGATAGATCAATCTTTACTCTAGATCTACTAAGTGTCGAGAGGGATCAAATATCCTGATATGAAAACTAGCATAGAGAAAGAAAATAGTTGATCCCTCCTAGCGCATGGTAGATCCCGAGTAAAGATGGATCTATGCTGAATGGTGTATGTGTTTTCGCTTGCACTTTAGTTTTAATGATTTCCACATCCACTATGGACTATTCCACTGGATGTTGAACAAACCCTTAAGAACGAATGGTATTGACCCATGATATTCACATGGAATGTAGCCTATTTAAATGGGGGGAGTTAAACTATCATAGATCCATCTTTACTATGGATCTATTAAGTGTTGAGAGGGATCAAATATCTTGATATGTAAACTAGCATCAAGCAAAATAAGATTTGATCTCTCTCGGTGCTTGGTAGATCTATAGTAATGATGGATCTTCACTTGATGGTGTACGTGTTTTCCCTTGCACTTTAGTTTTAACGACTACCACATCCACTGTGGACTACTCCACTGGATGTCGGACATACCCTTGTTGCTTTCACATGTGTCTCTCCCTGGGTGGTACTACTACCTCTCATCTAGAGGCTCCATTTTACCCTCTGCCTTATAGTAAGTTACGTTACGCACTCACGAGGCATACTCACCTTGGTTTTTGACGATACAAGCATAACACTCTCATGTGATGAAGAGTAAGAGCTAAGGCATATCTCTAAGATAATGGAAACTAGGCCATTGTACCAGATGGGACTCCTACACAAAACGGTGTGAGGTCTAGTTTGAACTTCATACTGGGGAGATCCCCTGAATGTTGGCAGGTCCAACACCATCAACACCTTCTTGGACAATTAGGCCATTTACCATGAGAAAATACCATAGTAGATAGCCATGTAATTAACTCAAAAGCATATGGAATCTAGGAAAATCCACCTATAAGGACTAACGCAGGTCCTCCCTTCTGGAAGTCTATTATAACAATTCCTAGTACATTACTTACATGTGTTATAATGTAGGCAATGTGTTATAACTAATGGTATTGACCCATGGTATTCATGTGGTATGTAGCCTATCTAAAAGGGGGCAATTAAAAAAGCATAGATCTATCTTTACTCTCAATCTAATAAGTGTTGAGAGGGATGAAATATCCTGATATGAAAACTAGCATAGAGCAAAAAAAGATTTGATCCCTCTTAGCACTTGGTAGATCTAGAGTAAAGATGGATCTATGTTGGATGGTGTATGTGTTTTCCCTTGCACTTTAGTTTTAACAATTTTTGCATCCACTGTGGACTATTCCACTAGATGATGAACAAAACCTTGAGAACCAATGGTATTAACCCATGATATTAACGTGGAATGTAGCCTATTTAAATCGGGGGAATTAAACCAACATAGATCCATCTTTACTCTGGATCTACTAAGTGCCGAGAGGGATCAAATATCTTGATATGTAAACTAGCATAGAGAAAAATAAGATTTGATCCCTCTCGATGCTTGGTAGATCCAAGGTAATGATATATCTTCACTGGATGGTGTACGTGTCTTCCCTTGCACTTCAGTTTTAATGGTTGCCACATCCACTGTGGACTACTCCACTAGATGTTGGATAGACCCTAGATTTTTTCACGTCTGTCTCTCCCTAGGTGGTACTAATTCCTCTCATCTACCCTCTCCCTTACAATAAGTTACATTACACAGTCGCCAGACATACTCACCTTGCTTTTTGAAGATACAAGCATAACTCTCTCATGTGATGAATAGCAAGAGCTATGGAAAATCTCTAAGATAATGGAAATTGGCCATTATACTAAATGGGACTCCTACACCAAATGGTGTGAGGTCTAGTTGTTACTTTATACTGGGGAAATGTCGTGAATGTTGGTAGGTCCAACACCATCAACACCTTCTTGGAAAATTAGACCATTTACCATGAGAAAATAATATAGGAAAATCCACCTATAGGGACTTACGCAAGTCCTCCCTTCTAGAAGTGTGTTATAACAAATCCTAGTACACTTCTTACATATGTTATAATGTAGGTCTTGTTCATGTAACATCCATTACCTTGATTTAACCTCTTTTTTGAAGCCTTCTCCAATTAATTTGCAATTGAGCTTCACATCATGGACATGCAAGTTTGAGACATTGTTCCAAACATAGGAGACCATACAATAGACTTGTACAAAGCATAGAAATGATTATTACAAAACGGAACACCACTAAGCATTGGTTGACATCAATAGAAACACTACAATACCAACAAAATATTTAGCGTCAAATTAGTGTGTTATGCTTAACTAAACTAATATATAAAAATGGAGTATATTTCAATTAAATAGTCATATAGTCCAATATGAATTCACTTTACTAAGTAATGATAAACTAGATGAGTATTTGGACAAACAAATTTCCATCAATAAGCTTGAATGCTTAATTAATTATGAAAAAGAAAATCTCTCTATTATTAATTATGGAAAATCATTATTAAATCCACTTGTTATATTATAAAACAACCTCTTATTTTATATCAAACTCAAAACACTTAGACACATTACGGACTCATGTTTGAAAAATGAATAAATTAGGTTCATATTTAACCACTTTTTGCTATTTTGTATTATTTTCATTGAATTATATTTATTATTAATATTTTTTTTAAACATTATAAAACAAGCGAATAAGATTTCTTATATACAACTAACAACTAACGTTAAAATATTTTAATCGAACTTCATTTTTTAATTATTAATATTTTCTTAATATTATATCTCACCTTCCATTTTAAGAAAAACACATCTCCATCTTTCTCTCTTTATATATATGATTGGCCTCAAAACTTTTTAATCGTCATATTCATAACCTACCTACATTAAACTTTTATTTATTTATTAATATTTTATATCACTTTCATATCAATATATATTAGTATATTAATATTACATGTTAACTATTATTATAGAAATTACATAGTGTTATTACTATTTCTTATATTACATGGTAACTGTATATGTATATTAAAGGTTGAAGAGAACATTTTCTCTCTTTTTTTTTAATTTAATTCACTATCTCCAAAGGTTCATGAGATGACATATTTATATATTAGAAAGGATCACTTCGTGCTAACTCAATCACTAAACTTGACTCTAACTTCTCAATAATAAAGCCGATTTAATGATGGAGGCTCAACCAAGTAAGCTATGGCTCCCATTATTATTTGACATATTTTAATCAAGAATTTATAACTTATATTAATATTTTTTAATTATTATATTAATATTGTATCCCACCTCTATATTAAAATGAAATTTTTATCAAATTTAAGAAATTTTTTTAATTTAAATTACCCTTATTTTTTCTTTAGACAATTTTGATGTAAAATTTTTAAACATTTAGATATCAACACTAAACTATTTTATTTTCATTGTTCACAATAAAATATTTTCTATTTATTAATTTATTTATGTTTATATATTACATGTAAGTGACATATAATGGAATTACACATCTGTAATATTCATAAATATACTTTTACTTACCATCTTGTCTATTTCATATTTTTATTTATTGAAATTTTTAAATTCACTTTAAGTTTGTCATCTTCCAATTTGGGCTGTAAAACCATTCAAACAAACAAATGATTTAATAATTTACTAATTTATTATTTTATATTTTTAATACTTTTTAATTCTACCATGTGACTGTGTGGTGTATATATATATAAATTTATATTATTATAATTTATTATTAATATTTATATATGATTTGATTTTGATACATCCGATTAGATATCAACATCTTTAAGTAACACACTTCCACTTACTTACTTTCATATTAAATTGAAAACTAGGGTTGAGATCCATTTAACTTCAGATATATAAGGATTGGACGAATCAAAATCTCAAGATGGTAAAATCTTTAGTTTTTTTTTTTTAATCTCCATCTTTCTCTCTTTATATATATGATTGGCCTCAAAACTTTTTAATCGTCATATTCATAACCTACCTACATTAAACTTTTATTTATTTATTAATATTTTATATCACTTTCATATCAATATATATTAGTATATTAATATTACATGTTAACTATTATTATAGAAATTACATAGTGTTATTACTATTTCTTATATTACATGGTAACTGTATATGTATATTAAAGGTTGAAGAGAACATTTTCTCTCTTTTTTTTTAATTTAATTCACTATCTCCAAAGGTTCATGAGATGACATATTTATATATTAGAAAGGATCACTTCGTGCTAACTCAATCACTAAACTTGACTCTAACTTCTCAATAATAAAGCCGATTTAATGATGGAGGCTCAACCAAGTAAGCTATGGCTCCATCATCATTGTTATCTGGATGTTCTTCAGCTCTCTTTTCAGGTTTGGAATCCCTTGAGATATCTTAGCCATTTCAACAGACACTTGCTCCATAGCTTTAGCTAGCAATCTCTTCATAACCCAATAAACATGTAATGCCTGTTTATACAAGGTCATTCGCCCTCTCGTGTTTCCTGGGTCAGGAAGTAAATATTCCCAGTCGTCCATTTTAGAACCAGATTGAGCCTGGGTTGCTTCCTCTTCCAGGTGCTGGATAATTCTTCTAATATCCTTGTTGGTGTTCTCACAATATGCTTGCTCAGCATACTGTATTCTCTTCTCCAGAGATCTTCTATACTTTCTTGCTGTAGACTCCTCCTGCCTCCCACCCGATCTTCCTCTGCCTCTGCCATATCTCCCTCGCCCTCTACCTACTCTGCCTCTCCCCCTGTGGCCGTCTCTGCACCCTCTGCACTTCACACCATAGTGTGTTGTATGTATTTATATATATATATATATATAATATATAATATAAATATATTATAATGATTTGATTTGATACTCATTAGAATATCAACATCTTTAAGAACACACTTCACTACTTACTTTCATATTAAATTGAAACTAGGTTAGATCCATTTAACTTCAGATATATAAGGATTGGACGATCAAAATTCTCAAGATGTAAATCTTTAGTTTTTTTTTTTTGTAAGTTGAGGTAGGTCCATGCTATTATATTAATTTGGGTTAAAACCATTACATAGTTCTAGTGGCCTCAACCCACCCGAAGGGAAACCGGGTCTGTTGGCCATTTAAGGTTCTTGACATCCATCCATAAACCAAAAATTTTAATTCTACTGGTCCATGCTAAATAAGCCATACATCCATGAATACTATTATATTGTCTCCTATTCATAGTAAAAGCAAAAAGGTAATGGAGGTAGCGTTCTACTGTAGCATAAACTATCTATTATTTTCAACAAAATTGCATCTCTCATACTCGAGTCTTCAGCTGTTTTCCTCCGCTTTCTTCTGACCATTCTCTTCTTTTGTGCCCTTGTTTCTCTTCTCAATCAGCTGCTGGATTTCATCAAGTTTCTTATCCTGCATCATCATTGTAATTTGAATGTTCTTCAGCTCTCTTTTTAGGTTTGGAATCCCTTGAGATATCTCAGCCATTTCAACAGCCACTTGCTCCATAGCTTTGGCCAGCAATCTCTTCATTACCCAATAAACATGTAATGCCTGTTTATACAAGGTTGTTCGCCCTCTCGTGTTTCCTGGGTCAGGAAGTAAATATTCCCAGTCGTCCATTTCAGAGCCAGATTGAGCCTGGGTTGCTTCCTCTTCCAGGTGATAATTCTTCTAATATCCTTGTTGGTGTTCTCACAATATGCTTGCTCAGCATACTGTATTCTCTTCTCCAGAGATCTTCTATACTTTCTTGCTGTAGACTCCTCCTGCCTCCCACCCGGTCTTCCTCTGCCTCTGCCATATCTCCCTCGCCCTCTACCTACTCTGCCTCTCCCCCTGTGGCCGCCTCTGCGCTCTCTACCCTTCACACCTGAGGTACTTCCCAATTCACCTTCAGCATACTGCCCTGCCTTTCGCTTATCACTCTGCTCCCCTGCTACCGGCTCTTCGCTTTCTGATGCTCTCTAATCCTTCTGGGCTTTCTTAATCTTTTGTTCCATTCTTTCCGCGTCAGAGTCGAACATTTCGACATCGTCATCCGAGTATGTGTGGACGTCCTGATACCTAAATACCGCCTCTTCTTCAACGGGGTCCTTCCCTTTCCTTCCCAGACAGCCGCGTTCTCCAATCTCTATCTCCGCCTCTTCGCGCATTTTACATCTGAATTTTTGCTTCCCTGCTATCTGTCTCCCCTCTCTGTTCACTCTGTTCCTTTCGAATTCTGCCTGGTCTCTTTGCCGCTTCGTCCCTTACCGCGCTCTCTGTAATGACCCGGATCTCCTGCCTCACCTCGGTTTTCTTACCTCCCTCGTTATCATTCCTCTGCACCTGCTCTTCATTGCACCTCACTCGATCTGCCTACCACCTACCTTTCGCATGATCTCCCACCGCTCCTCGCCTCCCTTCTGCACCTTCGTACCCCCAGTCATTAGCCCTTGTCTTAATTCCACCACCTCAGCACGTCATTACACCCTCGCCGCCTTTTCTCGGGATTATTTCCCTGCTTGGCTTCGTCCTTTTCTCCACCATCATTAACCTTGCCTTATTTGCCTTGTCATCATTTCTCCCCTGTCCTGTGCTCATTGCCTGATACACCGTCCTTGTCACCCCGATCAGGGGATAAATCTTTAGTTTTTAAGTACAAGAAGTGAGGAAATATTTGAATGTAGAGAGATTTTTTCCTTGTATGAGCTTGATAGATCCCGAGTTAAAATAAGTTTAGATTATATTTAAGTTATATATAACCTAAATATATAAATATTTAAGTTATATACTGAACTTAAACACCTTTCCACACATTAATAAAATATATAATCAATATTTATTAAAATATTTTTATTATTAATATCCTTCAAACACCTCACTCGATATTCACCTCACTCCACTTTCGAAAGGAGACAAAAACTCCACAGGCTTTCCGTCACATATCCGTCCCTCTTTTACACAAAAGAAAGAATCCATATATGAGATTGATGTGTTTGCATAATAACAGATCATTCAAACTGTAGGCTTACATACAAATTCAAACTTCAAAGTTCCCAAAGACAATGATAATAACTTGTAAGTATATTTGTTATCGTACTGTCTTATTTCCTTTCCTAAACCGACTAAAACATAATTCTCGAAAAATAATCAACTTAAATTATGTATTTAAATACTAACGTCCCCTTTCATTTTACACTAAATTTTAGTTTCCGATCCACGGTTCTACATAATCCAACACGTGCTGCTTTACGCAATCTCATTTAATGGCTCTTCCTTATGACACGAAATTGTGATAGATAACCCGGATGCCATTAAAAAATGCTAATTTCCTAGTGAATGCCGGTAATTATGGAAGCTTATTCTTTCATCGCCCTCTCCCATGCGTGCAAACACTATTTAGGCAAAGTCAATCTCATCCTTGTTCCCAAGCAACATCATGCGATCCTTTTTCCCAATCGACATAACGCGATCTTTTTCCTTACCGCCCGAGAGTTATCTATGACACTTGAAATTTGTTGTATTTTTTCGTTTGGTATTCGTTTTCTGTGAAGTAGGGTTTCCTGGTTGCCCAGTTAAAGTTGGAGGTATTGCGCCATAGCTGAACGCGGCCTTCGCCCCAGACAGAAAGAATAACACCTAAATTTCACCGCAGCAAGCAAGATCTGTATTACCCGCCACGCCACGCCAGCTCTCCAGAATCAGTAGGTTCCATGGAAAGGAAGGAATTAGAGATTACATGGTCCCGTTGGACGCCCACGAAAAGACAGAAAGAGATTTTGGAAGACCTCTTCAGACAAGGCCATCGTAAGCCTAGTCGCTCTCGAATAAATGAGATTACCACTCTGCTCAAACAACACGGCAAAGTAGAAGCAAAAAATGTGTTTTATTGATTTCAGAATACTCAAGCACGCAGCAAGAGGAAACAGAAAATGAAGACCCTTCCGATGCAGCGATCTCGATTTGAATCAACGCGTCAGGTTCTGAATGAAAAAGATACTCTGAAGAGTTTGGAGGGCCAAACCTCTTATCCTCCAAATAAGGGTAAACTATAGTTACTTTGTTTTTTAACAATCTTAAGCGTTTCCATTTTTAGTTGCTTACTTATACTGTAGCCATGTCTGTCTATGTTCAGCTGATGGCAAGATCGTGGATTATACAAAGAATATGGCCCAGTTTTCACCTCAGGTAGGGAAAATCTAATGGGCAGCTTGTTATTCTCTTCCCTTTTTTATTGTTAAATCTAGGTTTCGCAAATTTGTTTCGCTCTCTGATTCATTATCCACGTATTTTAGATTATTGTCGAGGAAACCACAAATTCACCAGTATCAGCCTCCGGTACGTCAACACAAACGCTCATACCTATTGATTTGTCATCGAAACAACATTTGGAATCTGTTGGGGTCGAAACGTTCTCAGAACCCGATCATTTGACATACAATATGTGGAACAAAGAAGCCGATAGAAAACATGGATGGCTGCCTAATTTTACAGACCCTCGCAGAAGTAACGTCATGACGAATTGTGCAGCTGCCCAGGAACATGAGAAAAGAGAGGAATTGCTGGAACTGTTTCCTTTGCATCCGGATGGTAACCTCAGGTCCAAGTGCAACAGTAATTTGAACGGTGAACGACAAACGAACAACCTGAAGTTGGGTGGTGGTGTATTCTTGTCATTAAAGTTTGTACCTTAGATACAAACGAATTGCATTCTCAAAGTTTCCCTGTATTTTATTCATTTCCATGATCATAAATCCTGTCCAATCCGTTAACAAATTTTGTCATTTGAAATGTACGTTGAAGTCAGGTTTATCATACAATCTAAATACCTCGAACAATATTAGGGTTTTAGTTGAATAAATAAATGTCTCTTCCCTTTTTATGATAAATATCTTCATTCTCTCAATTCATAACCATTTTTGAGTTGACTAATATGGGAAATAAAAATATTTTTGCGGTTCGCAGTGCTGTAAAGTAAAATGTCTTGGTAAGATTAGAGGGCCACATTGTTAGTTGAAGTTCATCTTTAATCTCGATAACATGAATACAAAATTTGCCTAAACCTAATTTCATAAAAAGGTTTTATTTTCACTGTGGAACCTGAATTGACGACGAGGAAGTGTGCATTTGCTAAATGGAGCATACCCCATTTCCCTATAGGATGAAGGAACGACGAGGAAGTGTGCATTTGCTAAATGGAGCATACCCCATTTCCCTATAGGATGAAGAAGCATTTGCGCTTGCAAATGGAGAAAACTTTAATGGATGAAAATTGATGTAAACCATCAATATTTAACTACCAATAGATTTAGGGTTTGTAATATTTTTATATTTTTGGGAGGAATTAATATAATTAGAATAATGTCAAATTTTTAGGAAACAAAAAATGGGTGGGTGGGGAGCCACATATCGCTAATGAAAATTTTAAAATTTATTAAAACTAATGGATCATTTTGTTAATTTAACTAAAATAAAGTTTGTTATTTATTTATTTTTAATGTTTTTGTAAAAGAATAATAAAAATAATGATAATTTAATTTTCAAGATTATGGGGAAGTTAGATATTAAATTGATTATATGAGTTTTTTCATTTAATGTTTTATAAAGGTATATATATTTTAATCGTGTTTAAATTTGAACTTATCACATTCTACTAAAGAAATACAGTGTTAGTCATTGTTATATATATATATATATATATATATATATATATATATATATATTCTCTCTTTTATATATACACTTTGTTAATATGAAATTGAGATTTATAATTTCTGCATTCTAGATACAAAACAAATATATGTAAAATAAACAATTCAAGGTAGTCTTTTAGGTTATGCATTGTCTACCTTTTCATCTCCATTTGACACCATTTGACATTTTTGTTTCTGATGTTTTGACATGGGTCAACTTTAACTAAAGAAAAAGAAAGTACTCTTAATTTGAACTTATAACAATTTACCAAAGAAATACATACTCCGAAGAACTCTTTGGTGAAAGAGTTCTTAGGCTCGGTGAAAGAGTTAAACATGTACTTTATGTATACACTTCCTCGCATTATTTTCATATACCTTTCGGTGAAAAGGTTTTGAGGCTTGGTGAAAGAGTTAAACACGTACTTTATATATACACTTCCTCTACGATATAAGACCATAATGCTCACATCTTCGGTGATCAGTTATGAGGCTTGCTATATGACCAAGGGAGAGGCTCGCATATATTTCTTTGGCATTTAAACCCGGTTCTCAGGTGTGCATCTTTGGTCTGCAAGTTACGGTGGGCACGGGTGATCTTCAATCAGGTTTGCTGATATCAAGTGCACACGTTCCTTATCTTTTTCTTTTTCTAATACAAATTTTCTCATATAATTTTAAGAATGAATATTTCACCACAGTTACCAAGGATTACCAAGGGCAGACCTAGCACAGTTACTCTACAAGGCCTTTATGAGTATATAGAGTCTTTAGAGAAACATAGAGAAGAAAGAGAAGCCAAGCTACAAAAAGAGTTAGAAGCCACGCTCGAAAATAAATTTACATCTCTTGAAGACACAATCCAAAAACAAATAGAAAATAAAATAGAACTACTGGAGAATAAAATGGAGACAATGGAGACTAGATTGCAGGTTATAGAAAAACAAAATCGAGATACTAATCAACCATCCAAGCAAGGTGATGCTGATACTTTAGAGAGTCTTTAAATGAAAGATATGATTAAAGAACTAGAAGAAAAAGTTAATAGCCGCCTCACTCTAAATAATGTGGTAGATAAGTTAGATATCAAACCAATTAAGGATGAAATGAAAAAATTAATAGAATTAGACCACAAACGTAACAAAAGGGCCTTGAACCTTACAATCTTCAGTTTAAAAGAGGAAGTATATGAAGACACTTTAGCCTTAGCCCAAACAGAATTAGATAATAGATTACAAATTAAAACAGTGTGTCTCATAGAAGCAACAAGGTTGGGGAAATTAACTGAGAATAAAGGAAGACTAATCCTCATAAAGGTGAGCTCCACTGATCATAAGTACGACATACTTAGTAATACCTCAAGTCTAAAAGGAACGAGAATATTCATAAATAAAGATCTCATTCCAGAAGATCAAGCAGAATTAAGAAAGGAGGTTCAAAAGGTAAAAGAAGCTAGAAACGAAGGAAAATGGGCAATAATTAGAAACAAAAAAGCCTTTATTCGAGATAGAAACTAAAAAGATAGTAATCAATAGCAATTAAACGTGCTCTGGATCCTTTTTTGGAATTTTTGGGGCTTCCCATGGAATAAAGTCCCCAAGCTAAGTTGGATTTCAAATGATGTTGATATTATTTTTCTTGTTGAAACTTGGGAGCACGAAGAATCTCAGATCCCAAACATAGATGGCTTTACGCTGTGGTCTACCTGGAACAAGTGATCCTCTCGTAGAGGCCTTGGGGGAATAGCTTGTTACATTAAGAAGATCATCCCCCCCCATTCTAGGATTTATAAAAACAACCCTCACAACCAATATAGTTGGATAGAGATCAGTGGCATTAATAATAGAAAGTCCTACATAGCAATATGTTATTTCCCCCCATCAATTCTAACTTCTATAAGAAGAAGAATCTAGATAAAACTAACCCTTACAATGGTTTAGAGAATGATATTTCTAGCCTAAGGAATGACAGTAATATCCTTTTAATAGGTGACTTTAATGCTCGAACTTCAAACAACCAAGCTATTATTCTAAGCAATCATTTCAACCCTAATCCTCTTTGGTTAGACGAAGACCTTACTCTGGCTAGTAGGTACAAAAGGATCTATGAATATCTCGGAGAAAATTTGTTTGGGTCGAAGCTAATCAAGCTCTGTAGTGCTCAAGATCTCATAATTTGCGACGGTCTAAAGAAGTGGCCCAATTCCAGTAAGATCATATGCATTCATGGACTTCGTTAATTCCAATCTACCACTATACAATGAAATAATAAATTTTGACATCTTAAATGACCACGAACCTAACCCTAATCATAGGCCTTTACTAATACCTCAATTTTGTCATGCATAGAGTTCCCACAGAAAAAATACTTACAGCCAAAAGAACTTAATATTTGATAGAAATAAAAAAGATCTCTTTCTAAATGAATTAAAAACTAATTTTCTTCCTTTATCTAGTATAGACAACATAGAAGACCTCTATTATAATTTTCCTACAACCCTCTCATATTCTGTTAACAAGTTCTCAATTGAAGTTTCAAATAATAAAAGAAATAGCAAAACCAATCCATGGTATGTCAAAGATTGTAAAAGTCCGACTAGAGCAATTAAGAAAGCTATTGATGAATCTCTTAAAATGGACAAGATAAAAATATACAAAGCCCTAACTAAAAGGAAAAGGAGGCACTACATTCGTCAAAGATAGGAAAATTTCTTACACCACTCTAAGGCTGCTCCTAAGAAATTTTGGAGAAATATTTTGACTAGGAAGACTAAAGATAATAATAAAATTACTCTTCATGATTGGAATTCCTATCTTAAAAAGCTTTATAAATCTCCAAATCCCATGGATAATTTGGAAACCCTACTCACAATGAAATAAGTTTTCTCTTTAGAAGACATTAAGTTTGGGGTTAATTGCCTTGCTAATGGGAAAGCTAAGGACATTGAAGGTTACCAGATGGAAATCTTAAAAATTGGAGGTTCTGTCCTCATCCCCCACATCCACAAGCTTTTCAATCCAAAAATCAAGCAAGGGTTCCCTAAACCTTGGACTCAGAGCCTCAATATCCCTATTTTTAAAAGTGGGGATACAAATAACCCTTCTAATTATTGGACAATTATGATCAGACCTCTCTTAGCCAAGTTATATGGTAGTATTTTGGAAAATAAGTTAAGCATATGGCTTGAAAGTGAAGGTAAGTGGGCTAAAGGCCAAAAAGGGTTTCAGAAGGCATTACTCAACAACAGACCACCTCGTTACACTTAGGATCATTGTGGAGGAATTTCCTAATGATAAATCCAATTTATTTGGCTTCTTTATGGACTTTAGAAAAGCTTTCAATACAATTCCTAGATACGACCTTTGGAATAGATTAGAAGAGCTAAAGGTTCCTCTCGAGTTGAGAGCTACCGCTATAAGGTTATACGAGAATGTAATTGCCAAGGTAAAGAGAAATGAGGGGTGGTCAAAAGATATTAAGTGTAACATCAGAGTTAAACAAGGTTACCCCCTCTCCCTACCCTATTTGGCATTTACATCGATAAGCTCGAAGGCTATTTAGAGGAAGCAAAATGTGATGGCACGATCTTAGCTGGGATAGTTGTCATCCTTCTTCTCTATGTTGACGATATTGTTCTTTTTGCAAGGTGCCCATCTGATCTTGATAAGCAACTCAGGCTTCTTAAGGATTTTTTCTCTACCATGGGTATGACTGTTAACACTGACAAAACAAAAGTCATGATTATCAAATCCAAGAAGGACACTTATGCTAATTTTATGTCTGACAATAATAACTTGGAGGAAGTGTGTTCTTACAATTACCTACGAATTAATATCCATCACAAGCTCAACTGGAACCATAGCATTGAGAAAAGGATTAATGGGGGTTGGAAAGCTTATTTTGGTCTTGAAAATAATTGTAAAACAACAAACCTAGTAATGTGGGATAAAAAGAAGTTCCTATTTGAAAATTTAGTCACTCCTGTTATCTTATATAGCTATGAGGTTTGGGGTTGGAGCATCTCCAGAGAATCATGGAGAAAGATTGAGCAAATCCAGAAGCGTTTTATAACTTATAACCTGAAAATTAAAAGAAATACACCCTATCTTATTCTCCTTATAGAAATAGGTATTTTACCTATTGAGAGCCTAACTACGATTAGGTTTTTGTTGTACAAGCACAAACTCAATAACATAAACGATCATAGACTTCCTAATATAGCTTTAAAGTCCAACCAAAACCACCTAAGGCTCAATCGGGGGTGGCATAAAGACACAAGGGCCTGGTTAAACTATTGGGACATCAACGAGAATGATGCATTGAAAAACATTAATAACATTAAAGATATTGTTACTTCTAAGTTCAAAGAAAAAATGTGGTGTGAGAAATATTTAATGACTAAAAGAAAATTAAGTTATTACAAGAAGGTGATCAACCCCACCCTAGAAGATCAAAAATATCTCTCTATTTTAATTAGCTCAAAGAAAATTAATATAGCAAATATTAGAATGAATTCTCATGAGCTCCATAGTGAAATAGGTCGTTAAGAAGTTCCTGAAACACCATGGTTGGAAAGGATCTGTCATATATATGTGAGAATAGGAACATCAAGGATGAAAACCAATTCCTCTTAGAGTGCCCCGCGTACAACCACATTAGATCTTAGTTTCACAATCTTTGTTACAATACTGACATTCCTAGCCTATTAGAATGTCAAAATTATAGTGAGCTCAGGAGGCTTCTCTCCAAGCTTTTTGAGCATAAGAATAAAATCTTAAATCAAAATAAATAATTTGTTTCTTTAAGTCCGATAGCCAATGTTGGTCTGAGAGGACATTACCATCATCATCATCATCATATATATTATATATGTATATATATATATATATATATATATATTTATATATATATATATATATATATTATAATATATATATTTAATATTCTCTCCTTTATATATATACTTGTTTTGACATGGTCAACTTTTGCTTAAGAAAAAATTGAATTACACATCTATTGTAAATGACCATTTGCTAATAATTTGTCTTATTAAAATGAATGTTAATATATAATAGAACTATCATGGAGGAACTTATTAGAATTGGAATACTGAATATCCTAGGAAATTGTTGGGTGGAAGCCATGTGATACGAATGTAATTTTTTAAATTTATTAAAAGTAATGGACGATTTTGCTAATTGAATTAATTTTTAATATCTAAATTAAAATTAACTTTTATTTATTTTTAATGTTTTTGTAAAAGAATAATAACAATAATGATAATTTAATTTAATTTATTTCCAAAGGAAAAATAGAACTTTTTATTAAAAAAATAAAAGGCTACATCTGTAGATGCTATAAGCATTCTTGAAGTCTTGTTCACATTGCTGAAAAAAACCAAAACCTCTATGAAGACATATAAAACACAACCCACCCATAAGAGAAATAGCATAGAAGAGCCTACCCAACATTGGAGAAAAGATCTAGTCTTGCCCCACATATATTTTGAACATTTGATGCTATGTCAAAACAGTCCAAGGATATAAGAGGGTTTATCTGTTCTTCCTTTATGATTTAGGAGATTTGTGAGGAAATAGCCAACGAGAGGAGAGAAAAACTTGATGAACATTCGGCTGCAATGAGGTATGGTGCTAAGGGGACATCCCTAAATATCACCTTATTTCTAGCCAACCAAATTCCCGAGGAGATGATGGGTGGAATATTTTTTGGATTTTCCTCTTGATTTTCTTGTCACAGGACTTGCCAAGCCTCCATGACAGACATCCCTCACCATCACTCCCTGATTCTCATGAGATTCAATGTGAGCTCCCAATCTTTTGAAGTGAAAGGACAGGCTATGAAAACATGGTTTGTAGTTTCTTCTACATTATTGGAAAGTGCACACCATTCAGGTCTGTTCTTGTTCCTTTTTTGTACATTATCTCAAGTGCGTACTTTATTCCTAAGGAGACACCAAAAGAATAACCTTTCTTTTGTTGGGAACTTGAGTTGTGAGAGGGATATCCATTTCCATTACTCACTTATCTGGGATCTTCTATCAATCTGGTAATCATACCCATGTTTTGGGGAGTACAAGCCATTTTGGGCATGTACCCACCGAAGCTCATCTAGACAATCTCTTAACACGATATTTGATTGGATCATGTATATGATGAAGGACTACCATATACGTCTCCACCACGAATGAATTTTAAGTGCTTCAACAATTTTCCAACCTTGTTGCCAAAGATAGGACTCTTCAAGGGCCATAATTTGGTTAAGGGAGGTTATTTGTTGATCTCCTCTAGGAAAGAAAAATTTTCGTTGCATCCACCAACAGATCATCCCCTATTCTCAATTTTTCCCCATTCCCAACCATCCAAGGTAGCCCTTCTTCAATTATGACTATTGATTCCAAAGTAGCCTTCCATATTAATGCTGCACTTGCTGGTTTTTTATTTACTCTGCGAATCCACTCCTCCATAGATTCAAGGTCTATATATTTTCTCGTTACTACCATTGTCCACAGGTTTTCCTTTGTTATGAGCCTCCATGCCAATTTTTTCACTAGTGAGGATGCGAAAACGGGGAGATACTTAATACCAAAACCTCCCCAAGCCTTTGGGATGGATATTTTTTCCCAAGCAACCCATGGAAGGATACCCTCATTTTTTCAACCGGACCACATAAACTGCGGACACAGTTTCCCGATCTGAGCTAAAATTCCTTTTGCTACCCATGTGAGGGAAATCCATTAAATTGGAATGACCACTAGAACTGACTTGATTAGTACCAAACTTCCATCACTTGGAGACACTTATAGCTCTAGTGTTTAATCCTCCTTTCCACTTTTGATGACAGCTAGTGCTAGTCGCGTTTTCTATAATTATCCGGCTTTAATTGAAAGCATAAGTATTTGAATTTGTTTATCATAGGAATTGTTGGATAAGGGAGGCTTGTAGTGACTTTTTTTAATCTCTGCGACCAAGCAACCTTTGTAACCTATGGAAGATTTATGCTCAATCCCATATCTTTTAAGAAAATATCGAGTGTGATTTTTAGTTTTTGGATGTCTTATCTCCACCCCATTACTGAACAAAAAGATATCATCTACAAAAGAGATATGGGTGATGAAAAAATTTCTAGCTACTTTGATCCCTTTCATCTCCCCTCTGCGCTTTACTACAATGATTAGTTGACTAAGACCTTTGGCTGCTAGTAAGAACAAAAAGGGTGAGAGGGGGCATCCCTGCCTCATCCCTCTCTGGCTATGAAAAATGGGGAAGAAACTATGTTGATAAGTATGAGAAATCTTACAATTGTAACACATCCTATGACCCAATTTATGAAACCAATGTCAAACCCCAAATGGGTTAAAATTAGGTGAAGGTATATCCAAATAATTCTATCATAGGCCTTCAATAGATCTATCTTCATAATGAACCCTTTTTTCTTGCTCCTTTTCATAAGGTGGATGGCTTCCTGAGAAACTCTGATGGCTTCATGCATCTATCTTCCATTTAGGAATATAAATTATTCTCTTGAGATGTTCATGTAGAGGATGGATTTTAGCTGTACAATTATAATGTTTTCTATGGTTTTCTAGATATAATTACAAAGAAAAATAGGCTTGAATTCCTCAAAATGTTTTGGATCGTTGATTTTGGGGATGAGGGCTATGAAAGTTGAGTGTTGAAGATAGCAACAAGAAATGTTAAAAATAGAAAATGCTAAAAATAGCACTGCTATAAATAGAAGTTTCATCCAGTGTTGAGCTTATCTACAATGGATGAAAAGTGAAAGTGCTAAAAATATATTTTCTATAAATTACATTTCGGGATACCTTCCTATTTAGTCAGTCCCTAAACTATAATAGGAAGTAAAATTCGAATTTGAACTTAACAACTGTTTTAAAATAAATTATTTAATTCACCATGAGTTAATTAGTTGTGAAAAATCAAACATGAAGTCTGTGTGAGGACATGCAACAGTTTCTCCATTAATTGAGGAATTTATCCATTAGTTAAAGAGATAAGGATGAGTTATAATTTGAGTAGTAATTAGTGGGCTCAATTAACCGAGTCAAGTCTAGCTAGGTTGATTTAAACAATTTTTTTAAGTTAATGTAAGTTCAGGTACTTAATGTATGGTTGCATATAACTACTGCTCTTCAGATAACTGAATATTCTCTCATGCATAACTCATGCATGTCAGCTCAGACAGAGACCTAGTTGAGATGACATGGATGGATAGTGTACTATGAGTTGCTAGGATATTCCTTCGTTAAAATTCCTTACATGTAGAAGGATTTCTTTCCAAGAGAATTGCCTTGTTACTTCTTCTTGTTCAGTGAGTGTGATGAGGCCGATTCACACATGTTGCTTCATTGGACCCCAAGAAAAATTGCTCAAATAAATAGGGGCTTGGAGGACTTGAGGAGGATATATGTACTTGTCTATTCAGTCTATGAGCTTCATTGTTTGATTATAGAGAGGGAAGGAAAGACTTTGAGCTGATTTTTTTTGTAACTTGGACAAGATTTCCACTTGTATGATAATACAAAGTTGGGGTTTGAGGCTGGTGCTTTTCCCTAGTCATATCTTCTGTGTTATGTGTGATTGATTTCTTCTTATCAGTTATATGTGTTCTTATTGATGTTGCTTAATTCAATTAAGATTTCGCATAATTCTTTGTAGAAGTAGATCAAGTATTTTTCTTTAGTATATTGCATTATCAGGTGATCTACAGGTGGGAATTTCTACATGGTATCAGAGCAAAGGTGATCAAGGAAGAATAGTATACAAGAAGGGAGAAGTTCAAAGTTTGTGATTCCTAAATATAGAAATCAAGTTCTTATCACATCTCTATTTCACCTATGGAATTCAGTGGTTTAAGACTCGAGTATGCCCTTGATGGAAGCTCAAATTATATAGCCTAGAAGGATCGCATGGAAGTAGTATTAGAGGATAATGGTCTAAAGGACTTCAGTGATCAAGAAGTCCCCAAGCCGACTGATGCTACTCAATTGGTGAAATGGAAAAAGTGTGTGGCTAAAGCAAGGAGAATATTTCTAGAGGGAGTTTGAGACCACATAGTCTTGAGTTTCCATGGGAAGGAGACAATGTTTTCAATGTGGAAAAAATTGAAAGAGCTATATGAGAATAGCGGTGATTAGAGGAAGCTGGCACTGAAAGACAAGCTTCATAAGATCAAGTGTGAAAAGGGCGACATGATATCTATGTATCTGAACAAGCTCACCACCTGCATGGATGAGCTTGGAAGTGTAGGGATAGTGACAGTGGATGATGACGTGGTGAGTCTTGCACTCGTCGGTCTTCCTAAGAGCTGGCATAGCTACCAAGACTCAGTCAATGGAAGAGATAAATTGCCAGATTGTGAATGACTTTGGTCGGATCTAATGCAAGAGGAGATAAGAAGAAGCACCCAAGATGGATCCTCATTGAAGCAAGATGATGAGGAAAATATAGCCTTAGTGAGTGAGGCGAGGAAAGGGAAAGGGAAGGCATCCCATCACAAATCCAATTGTACCCATGGTGGGAAGAAGATTGAAAAATCGAAAGTGCAATGCTTTAATTATCATGAAGTGGGCCATTATGCTACAAATTGTCCACATAAGAAATCCAAGAAGGGTTCCTCAAAGGGATCTAATGGTGTGGCACTGGCTTCACAGTTTGAGCCGGATTTCTCTCTTATCACATGCATGGTTTCATCCATGGTGGGATGTGTTTGGTACCTGGATAGTGGAGCCTCTTTCCACATGTTAGGTGACAAGAATCTCTTCAGTACCCTGGAGGAGAAGGATCTCTAGATGCAGATTGAGATGGGCAACGATGGAAAGTACTGCATCTTAGGTGAAGGTATGGTTGTGTTTCAGAGGGAGCATGGAGCTCCCCTCACCCTGACCAATGTAAAGTATGTACCAAGTGTAAAGAAGAATCTTGTGTCCATTGTTGTACTAGATGATAAAGGCTATGATGTAGTCTTTAATAAAGGAAAGGTATTCCTAAGGCATATCAGCATTGGACAGACAAATCGAATAGGGATTCGACTTAAGAATCTCTACAAGCTGGAGGTAGATGACTGTGCTGATTTGAGTTCCAAAGCAGAGATGGTGCAGGGCCAAGATGTTGGTGAGCTATGGCATAGAGGACTGGACCACTTGCACCATGGAGTCTTGAAGATCATGTAGCAGATTTCTACCAGATTACCCAAGGCAAAACTTGAGCAGACGAGTACATGCAATGGTTGTACCTTGGGTAAGTATGCAAAATCTTCCTTTCTGGATCGAGATAGTAGAGTTGGAGAAATCCTGGAGCAAGTTCAATCAGATGTTTGTGGACCTTTCTCTACAACCTCCACTACTAAACAAAGGTACTATGTTATTTTTAGTGATGATTTTTCTCGTAGATGCTGGATCTACTTTATGCAAAAGAAGGATTAGACATTCTTTAGGTTTTATGAGTTTAAATCCTTGGCAGAGAAAGAATCAGGGAAGAAAATAAAATCATTGTATAGCGACAATGGTGAAGAGTATGTCTCCGAGTAGTTTAAGGACTTTTGCGCTGTAGAAGGAATTAAATGGGAATTGATGGCACCCCATAACCCACAGTAGAATTGGGTGGCCGAAAGGAAGAAAAAATCATTTGTGGGATTAGCTCGAGCGATTTTGCATGACCAAAGCCTACCAGTGAATTTGTGGGCTCAGGAATGCAATACAACAGTATACTTGCAGAACAGAAGCCTACACCATATATTGGGGATAAAGACACTGTTGGGTCCCTATAATACCTTATTTATATTGTTGTGCCCCTATTGCCCCCACATTATTATTTCTGTGCCCCATAGAATCCCTCTATTGTTATTTTTGTGGCTCTATATTATTATTGTTAGGTCGGCTGGGTTATATTGTGACTCCTTAGACTCCTATATATAGAAAGGAGGTTTTGTCATTTGAATCATCCAAGAATTGTTCATTTATGTAATGTAAAGGAGGTCGCCCCCTTGAAGAGGCTAAATTCTAAGGCGTTGATATATCTTTTCTATCTTTTCTTGAGCTGGTTTCATAACATTTGGT
>APFE031166207.1:235493-263446 GCA_000404065.3 Pinus taeda | reverse complement strand
GCTGAGTTGGGAATACTTGTGGGGTACACAGATACACCTCACAACTATTAGGTGTACCTGCCTTCCACTCAGAGGACTGTGGTACGCATGGATTTGAAGTTCAACGAGCAGAAAACCATGCAAGTGTCACTTGAGAGGGAGCTCAAGTTTCATGCACATGAGGAACCTTCTGTTCCTAAGGAGGAGGAGCCTTAGATTGATGCTGAGTAGCCACATGTAGAGGACCTAAGATGGAGACATCCACTAATGCTGAGACTTCTAGAGATGGGCACAAATGCTCAAGGGAAGTTGACAGGTTGATGTTGGATGCATGAGAGAATGTGGGATAGCCATCTTCTCACCACAGACAAAGGAGGTTGCCAGAGTGGTACACTGGTTACATGGCCCTGGTTGGGGAGTGTGTATATTCCTAGCTGTCTTCATTCAAGGAGGTAGTGAAGCAACTAGTATGGGTTGATGCAATGGTGGACGAGCATGACTCCATCATGTGGAACTGTGTTTGGGATGTTGTCCCAAGACCTCAAGACAAGTCAGTGGTGAGTTCTAAATGGCTTTAAGAGGTAAAGCAGGAAGCTGATGGCTATGTTGAGAAACACAAGGCAAGGTTTGTTTCCCAAGGTTTCTCACAAGTCAAGGCAATCAACTACGATGAGACTTTTGCTCCCATAGCAAGGTACTCATAAATTAGATCGATTAGGCACTATCAGCTTAGATGGGGTGGAAGATCCACCAGATGGATGTGAAGACAACATTCCTCAATGGGATGATTGAGGAGGAGGTGTACATTGAGCAGCTAGAAGGTTTTGAAACCTTCGATAGTGAGTCACATGTTTGCAGACTCAAGAGGGCTCTTTATGGGCTGAAGCAAGCACTCCGTGCTTGCTACACTGGCATTGACAACTATTTCACGGGGCTGGGCTTCACCAAGAGTGAAGAAGATACAAACCTTTACCACATCATGGTAGAAGGTAAGCCATTGATCATTGTACTTCATGTCGATGATCTGATTTTGACAGGTGATGATCAGCTGATACAGTCTTGCAAGGAGGATCTTGCAAGAGAGTTTGAGATGAAGGACATGGGCCATATGCACTACTTTCTAGGCATGGAGGTGTGGCAAAGAGATGGGGAAGTACTTGTGTCTCAAGGCATGTATGCCAATGAGATACTCAGGCGCTTTCAAATGGAGAAGTATAAGCCCATGCAGACTCCTCTAGTTGGGAACAAGAGGAAGGAAGATTCTACTTCAAGTGAGCTAGTAATTGCTACTATTTATCAGCAGCTCGTGGTTTCACTTGTGTATCTGGTGAACAAACGACCTGAATTATGCTTTGCGGTGAACCAGCTGAGTCAAACTATGGTTCAGCCTACCAAACTCCTTTGGAAGGCAGCGAAGCATGTGCTGAGATACCTCAGAGGCACATTTTAGTTTTGATTGTGGTACAGATGGATAGAGGAAGTGAAACATTAAGCCTTCACAGATGCAGATTGGGTAGGGAGTCCATCAAAGTGGAAGAGCTCTTATGGAGGAATCTTCAACCTTGGTTCAACTGCAGTTTCCTGGTATAGCAAGAAACAGAGATCAATTGCATTTAGCTCAGTAAAGGCTGAATACATGGTTGCTAGTTAGGCTGCATGTGAGGCCATCTAGATGCGGAATATTCTAGTGGGATTGTTTGGTCAAAGGATGGATCCTACAGTGATATACTATGATAATCATAGTTGCATCAAACTATCTAAGAATCCAGTTTTTCATGACATGTCCAAGCACATCGATATCCGGTATCACCATCTTCGAGACTGTGTGGTCAAGAGGATCATGTTGTTGCTGTATGTTTCAACTGAGAAACATAATGTAGATATTTTGACAAAGGCATTGTCAAAATGCAAGTTCGAGTTCCAGAGGGACAGGACTGGGGTTATTGATAATCCCTTTCTTGTTAAGAGGGAGTGTTGAAGATAGAAACAAGAAATGCTAAAAATAACACTGCTATAAATAACACTTCTATAAATAGCAGTTTCATCCAGTGTTGAAATTATCTACAATTGATGAAAAGCGAAAGTGCTAAAAATAGATTTTCTATAAATAGCATTTCAAGGTACCTTCCTATTTTAGTCAGTCACTAAACTCTAATAGGAAGTAAAATTCGAATTTGAACTTAAGAGCTGTTTGAAAATAAATTAATTAATTCACCCTGAGTTAATTAGTTGTGAAAAATCAAACATGAAGTCTATGTGGGGACATGCAACAATTTCTCCATTAATTGAGGAATTTATCGATCAGTGAAAGAGATAAGGATGATTTTTAATTTGAGTAGTAATCAGTTGGCTTAGTTAACTGAGTCAATTCTAGTTAGATTGATTTAAACAATTTGTTTAAATTAATGTAAGTTCAGTTAGTTAATGCATGCTTTCATATAGTTGCTGCTCTTTAGATAACTGAATATTCTTTCATACATAACTAATGCATGTCAGTTCAGACAGAGACCAAATGAGATTAGATGGAGGGACAATTCACTATTAATTGCTAGGATATTCCTTGGTGAAAATTCTTTGCATGCAGAAGGATTTCTTTCCAAGAGAATTGCGTTGTTACTTCTTCTTTTTCAGTGAGTGTGATGAGGCCAATTCATAGATGTGGCTTCACTGGACCCCAAGAAAAATTTCGCAAAGAAATAGGGGCTTGGAGGACTTGAGGAGGATATATATACTTGTCTATTCAGTCTATGAGCATCATTGTTTGATTACAGAGAGAGCAGGAAAGCTTTTGAGCTGATTCTTTTTCTAACTTGGACAAGATTTCCACTTGTATGATAATATAGAGTTGGGGTTTTAGGCTGGTGATTTCCCCTGGTTATATATTCTATGTTATGTGTGATTGATTTCTTCTTATCAGCTATATATATTCCTATTTATGTTTCTTAATTCGATTAAGCTTCTGCATAATTGTTTGTAGAAGTAGATCAAGTATTTTTCTTTAGTATATTGCATTATCAGGTGATCCACAGGTGGGAATTTCTACATTGAGTTGAATGGTTCATGTATCAATCCTATGACTCTCGATTCCTCCACCACCCCAGTTAATTCATTCCCCATAAGCTGCAAAAAGTGTTGGAAGAGTTATACCATCCATCCATCAAGGCTCAGACTCTTATCCTTATGCATTTTTTTGAGAATTCCTTCTACTACTCCCTTTGTAACAGATGCCATTATCATATCATCTTCTTCATCTTCCACATATATGGGAAACAATTGAACCACTTGAATAACCTCTACTATAGTGGCTTCTTTTGGAGCTCTGAACATGCATTTAAAGTGGTCCCACCCAATCCTATTATCTCGTCAAAGGATTTTTCTATTCCTCACTTAGGTCATCGTGTTTCCTAGATAGTGTTGCAATTCTTCCTACCTTTTGCGTAATTTTGAAAGAATTTTGTGTTTTCATCCCCAGCCAAGATCCATAATTATCTACTTTTGAGTCTTCACTTCTCCACCATTCTTCTCTACATCTTCCTTTCTGAAATTTCCAGTTGTTTGATTCTTTCATTTTTATATTCTGTCTCATAGCCATCCACCTCCAGACTTTAGAGGGTCTCTAATGTTTACTTTATAAGGATAAGGTCAACTTCTTCCCCAATCCTTATCTCCTTTTCCAATTCTATTGATGTATGTTTCAACTATGTGAGTTTTCCCATGAAAATATCGGTTAATCACATGCCCTGATCAACAGTCGCACACCTCCATGTTTCATGAACTAAGGTATTATTTTCAAGTTCTTTTAGACATTAAAAATTGATTTTAAAAGGGTATCTTGGATTTCTAAAAGACCCTTTTAGTTCGAGGATAATAAAAAAATGATCAGAATCACCACTAGATTCCATCCATTGACTAAAAAAAGTTAAATTGTTGACCAGATCCTCTTTTAGTAGAAACCGATCCAATCTCTTAGCAACCTAGGCCTCTCTTGCTCACTTATTCCTCCAATTGGTTTGAGATTTTATCCAGTTTACATGAATGATATTCCCCATGATGATTTTATTTGTAAATTAGTTAGCAAGAGGGTACGCTTGAGCATGAGCATCCCCAATCTCTGACGTGCCTAGAGAGAAGTTCATATTCCCTTCCATAACCAAATTTGGGGCCTTCATGAAGGATTTAATAAACAAAGAGTTCCAAAATGTGACTCTATCCTGACATGGACCATAGAAATTCAGGATATTTAGCTCCGATCAGTGCTTCAATAGATCTATCTTCACAGTGAACCCTTATTTCTTACTCCCTTCCATATTGTGGATGGCTTCGTGAGAAACTTTGATGGATTCATGCATCTGTCTTCTATCCAAGAATCTAAATTATTCTCTTGAGATGTTCGTGGAGATGATGGATTTTAGGTGTACAACTATAAAGTTTTCTATGATTTTATAGATATAATTACAAAGTGAAATAGCTCTGAATTCCTCAAAATGTTTTGGATCATCAGCTTTGGGGATGAGGGCTATGAAAGTTGAGTTGAATGGTTCATTTATTGATCATTTGACTCTCGATTCCTCCACCAACCCAGTTAATTCATTCCCCATAAGCTCAAAAATGTGTTGGAAGAGTTATACCATCCATCAATGAGGCCTTAGACTCTTATCCTTCTGCATTTTGTTGAGAATTCCTTCTACTTCTTCCTTTGTAACATATGCCATTATCATATTTTCTTCTTCATCTTCCACATATATGGGAAACAATTGAACCACTTGAATAACCTCTACTATAGTGGCTTCTTTTGGAGCTCTGAACATGCCTTTAAAGTGGTCCCACCCAAGCGTGTTCTCTCGTCAAAGGATTTTTCTATTCCTCACTCAGGTCATTGCGTTTCCTAGATAGTGTTGCAATTCTTCCTACCTTTTGCATAATTTTGAAAGAATTTTTTGTTTTCATCCCTAGCCAAGACCATAATTATCTACTTTTGAGTCTTCACTTCTCCTCCATTTTGTTCTACATCTTCCTTTTTGAAATTTCCAGTTGTTTGATTCTTTCAGTTTTCTATTCTGTCTCATAGACATCCACCTCCAGAATTTAGAGTGTCTCTAGTGTTTCCTTTATAAGAATAAGGTCAACTTATTCCCTGATCCTTTTCTCATTTTCCAATTCTATTGATGCATGTTTCAACTGTGTGAGTTTTCCCATGAAAATACCAGTTAATGATAGGCCCTAATCAATAGTCACACACCTCCATGTTTCATAAACTAAGGTATTTTTTTCAAGGTCTCTTAGAAAAAAAATTTGAATTCAGACGGGTAGCTTTGATTTTTGCAAGACCCTTTTAGTTCAAGGATAATACAAAAATGATCAAAATCACCACCAGATCCAATCCATTATCTAAAAAAAGTTAAATTGTTGACCAAATCCTTTGTCAGCAGAAACCGATCCAATCTCTTAGCAACCCAGGCCTCTTCCACTCACTGATTCCTCCAATTGGTTTGATATTTTATCAAGTTTACATGAATGAGATTCCCCATCATCAATTTATTTGTAAAGTATTTAGTGAGATGGTCCCCTTGAGCATGAGAATCCCTAGTCTCTGACATGCTTAGAGAGAAGTTCATATCCCCTTCCATGACCAAATTTGGGGCCTACATGAAGGATTTAATGAGAAAAGAGTTCCAAAATGTGACCCTATCCTGACATGGACAATAGAAATCTAGGATATTTAGCTTCCATGCAAGTTTAGAAGAGTAAATCTCGACCCCTAATATGTGATCCAATCACCCAGAATTTAGGAGTTTTATGTTTTTTTCATTTAGTCACACCATAAGCCCCTCTGATCTTCCTTTGGCATCCAATGTCACAAATGAACTTCTAGGCATCATTTTACATAGATATTCCTTCACCACATCCCCATCCCCTAGGGTTTCTTTTAATAAAATAACATCCTGACAAAGAGATTTGAATAATTCCTTAAGGGATAGCTTTTTACAGATGCTAGAAAAACCTTTGCAGTAGAAGGAAAGGATGATAATTTAGAAGCCACCTCAAGGGACTGTGTTTCTCAAAGCACCCCTTGCAAATAAAGTTCTTCCCATCCACTATTTCCAACTTGTATTTCAACTTGGCTTTCGAGACATTTTATTTGCTACCTCTAGCTTTCCGGGGCACAAAGGGAGCCTGTGGACTCCCTAGCCCACACATAGAGGGAGGCATGAGTTATTTTTTATCCCTGGGCCAAAGGTTATAGTGGAGTTCCTCTGAAAACAAGGGCACGGGTAGTTGGCTAAGCAACACGTAGGATGAGGTCACCTCTAGGCTAAGGATAGGGATTGAAATAATGACAATATCTCAAGAATTGGAGATTTCACACTTGGAAATCATAGAGGATAATAGAGGCTTAGAGGGAACAGGCCATGATACAACATCATAAAAAAAAAGTGATTCATATTCAAAGGTAATGGAGGGTACAAGAATATGGACTAGCTAAGATGCTAGTTCGGTATGTATCACTTTGTTCTATGCCTCTTAATGGAGATCACTTCCTTGGCTATATTTACTCCCCTAAAGGCCACGTCGTGCTTCCTCAATCTCCATTTCAACCGAATGAGGATCCCTCTAAACATCCTCAATCACTACTTGTACTGCTTCCTCTAACTATGCTACCCCTTACTCATCAGTCCTCGAATTTCCCTTCTGTTTCCTTCTCAAAAAAAACCCCAATGGACAATCGCTCGCCACGTGACCATGTTTGTGCCAAATGTGGAATTGGAAAGGCAATTCATCGTAATCAGTTAGATGATAATGTGTATACCCCTAGAGCTCGAGATTGATTTTTTCTGCTAAACCCTCCCTTGGGTTCAATTGTACCAGTAAGAGAGCCACAATTATATTCTTTGTTTCTAGAAATGTCATTTTTTCTTCTAATAATGTTCTTAGCTCATTCACAATGGCATTGAATACATCCTCTATCAATAAGTGATGAGTAGCGCAGGGAGTTGTACCTAGACTGGAACCTTCTCTATTTTGTCCATTTACACATCAAATAATTTTCTCCATGTTTTGAAAAGTATAGGAGAACTCTTGAAACACAAATTTCACTCGAGAACTTATTCAAGCATCTCACGCTTACTGAAGTGCAACATGAACCGAGCTATAGCTAATATAGTCACTTATACCTGGGCCTTTACTATTATTTTCCATTCCCTGTTAATCCATTCAAGTATATATTGAGGCGAATAACGTTTTCCTTTGGCTCTCCTAACTAAGATCAACTCTGAGGCTTCCATGGCCTTGTCCAACTCAATATCAACTCCAAGAACCAATTTGGGACATTCCAACCTTTTCCTTATTACTTTCCCCTTTTTTCATTTTGGTCCTATTGTTTGGCCATTTCTTCCCTCCCCTGATGATGAGTTTTCCTTCTCTTCACCCACATATTCCAAATATTCAAAAACCCTATCTAATCTCTTCTCTACTGGTACCGACTATAAAAAGAATTCCCCCAAATTAGCTGACACCCCTTCCCCTTTGGATGTACGAGATGTGCTGCTCCCTCCTGTTTCCAAGAGGTTAGACTCTCATTCTTCCCCAAATCCATTTCCCTACCTGTCTTGTGTGCAGTCACCACCACTTCCATCCCTTGATTTCCATAGAGATTCATGGCTCTCCACCCACTTCCACTCACCACCAATAGCCTGATGTATACCACCTGATGAAGTTGGAGATTTTGACACGATTTGGGTCTCCTCCTCCCTTATCCCGGGGACTAAATTCCATGTCACGAGTCTCTCAATCGGTTGAGCTAAAATCCCTTCCTTAGTCTAATTTCTTGATACAAAGCTTGATCTTAGTGATTCATTGGACCATAGACCACTACTTCGATCTATGTATTCCAAGCCTCCCAAGAGATACACAGGTGAAGAGTGTCTAGAGACCATTTAAGCAACCTGATTCCCTACCAACACCTCAGTTACCTAAACCGTTGAAACCGTTGAATACTTGAAAACCTCCCACAAACCACTGTCAAGGCTTCTAAATCCCTCTAAGGCAATGTTCAGCTTCCCTGAAACTATAAAGCCAAAACCATCCTCTGAACTCCATTCAAACCTCATAGCACCTTTCTTTCCACCTAGAAACTGATGTGGAGGCCTCTCCTTATCTAGGTTTTGTTGAGTTCACTCTAGACCCCATATAGATAAAATATCCTCTAGTTCCGGCTCAAAGTCCACATATTCCCTTGGGCTGACCATCATCACTAACTCGTAGAAAAATGTAGATTGGTATGTGACAAAAACCCCTGTAGTTGTTACCTCGTACACAAGGCACATGTTACCAACTTACCAGATCTTCTAAGCTTCCATCCAAATTCTTATTCCTAGCTAGAGCGCAGGTCATCCAATAGATAGTTTGATGTATTTTACCCCACCTCCATTTTCCTGCCACGTACCATTATTTTTTGTCAGGGGAGATACCACGCAGTCCATGCAAGCACCTAAGACCTCCCCTCAAGGAAGCCTTGCCATGAATCCTCTGAAACCCTAGCCGCCATCCTCTGATCACCTATTCATGCTAGGAGAATTCCACCTAATAATTTAATTTTAGTATTATGGCTAAATTAGATAATAAATTAAAATCTCAGAAATAAAGAAATAAAATTTTAACATCCATAATGCTAAATATAGCCTATGGGACCTCTTTTAGAGTGCAAAACTTAAAAAAAGTATTCACCTCAAGAGATTTAATCCTCTTCAAAATGGATCTATATTGGTTCTATATATGCATATAGAATGTGTAACATTTTATTTTTAAAAATGTATTTTTGAATGCATAAATGGATACAATGCCTTGAAATTTTACCTCGACAACTAGATTGTGTAAACTACACCACATAAATTTTCAATTCCAACAAATCTTCGCTAGGTGAAATTTAATTTTAAATTTTAAATTGAAATTAATGGCTCCAAATTATAAAAACCCCTTTCTTTATGTTGATTTCAAAATATCATGGAATCTAAAGGTCGTCCAATGAAAGATGTTATTTATTTAATCTCATTATCAACACACACTGACTTTAGTCATTCCTATGTGCAATTACATTTTTGATGTGCGAGTGCCCACGAGGACCTATGGTAATGTTTCTCCTCATTACATTGCATGTTATAGCTTGGATATAATATGTATATAAGATTTCGACATAGTGATATGATTGGAAAAAAATGATTTAGTGAGGTCGTTTGAGAATCCTTTGTGAGACATGCATCAGCACAAGTGTGAGACTATTGCAGGCATGAACACATTTTGTCCCCTCTATCCGCCACCATTTAGGTTGTTCTCTTTCCTTTGCTACAAATTTTTTTCACTAACACATAGGCATTGTATCTTTGCACCTTTAGGGGTAATTACTAGTATTATAAAGATACAATCTATTTAATATAGTGATTGACAACCTTGAAAGTATATGTCAAAGAATAGTAGTAAATAAGGATGCCTTAATTTAACTAATATTTTTTTTCTAATGACATCCATTAATAGATTACAAGATTATTTCGTGTCTTAGTCATTTTATTACGTTAGACCAATTAAATCTGAGAATAACCATATTTTATCACAAATCCGAATACATCGACCATTTAAAATACCAACACCAAATCTCTTTTGGAAATGTCTCTTGACGTGCAAGCTTTTCCTTAAATTTCACTTCTAAAATGGTTCTAAAATTATTTGATCCCTTTAAGCGAAAGATCAATTCTAAATTAAAATGAGAAACAACAAAAGTATTTGCCATTTTTTCGTATAGTTTATTTACTTGATTTTTCTATAATAGGAAAATGTATATTAAGCCTTTAACCACAAAGCTTAGTGAATTTCCTTGTGAGTATAGAATATTTTAGTGAGATATATATTAAAATATTAAAAAATGAAAATTTATATCGAAGTTGCAATTTCACACGTTCATATTCATAGAGATTCTTATAAGTAGAGAATATGAAATCAAATGGAGCAGAAATATCCATAAATATAAAAACACTTATCTCTTTTATACTTTAGTATTGGAAAAATAAAAAAAAAATCAAAAAACATAATTAAATTGTAACAACAATATTATTAATATTATTATAAAAAGAATTCATATATGAGCGAAATATAGATATTCTTTAAAAAACATGTAACAATATTTTTAACTATGGAGTTTCCACTGGTGTTATCATGGAGATTCTTAATTTATAAATAGGCTCTATTACAATACCATAAGACAACATCATGGTTTCTAATATGATATGTCCAAAGAGATAATCTATGCTCATAACGATAGGTGTTCAAGTAACATTTTTTTTTAATTTTTAATTTATTGAAAAGTAAAAAAAATACTTTTTAAAATAAATATCAACCTTTGATTTATGATTTAATATAAAACATATAAAATTTTATAAAATCTAGTAAATTTCATGACAAAAAAAGTTAATAGAATATCTTCATCTTCATTCATTTTTTTCATTTTTCAATCCCTGGTTTTGCTAAAAACAATTTTGTGGCAGATGGTGGTTTTGACCATTGTTTTGTAGTTATAGTTCTAGAACTATGGTTCAATTAGAAATTCATATTCCATGAGATGTATATTATACTGTAATATTACATATAAAATACAAATATCTATATAAATTTATGATTGTGTTGTTGTATCCTCTCTATTTCTATTAAAAATATATTTACAAAAAATAAAAGTACAAGGTTAAAATGTACATTTGGTATGATATTCGAGTAATTTCAGAGTAACACCTACATTCGGCCAATAATAATCCAAAGGGGTGGGAAGGTATATTAAAAATTGGTATAAAAGAAAAGGATCAACACTGGATTTGAAGAGGCTCACATGCACACACCAAGGATGAGTGTTTAAGCTACTAGTTAATTTTTATGCAATGATGTGTGTTCATTTTAAAATAAAATTGATATCATGTTTGATTTTACAAAATTATAATTGGTTATGTTATATTTAAATCTTCATACTAATTCAAAATTGATGTTTTATATGGTTTCACATGAACATGATTGTTGCAAATAATCCAAGGTGATGGGTAATTGTGTTTATTTTCATTTTTATTTTCTAATAACTCTGTGTATGTAACATCACATAAGAAAACCTAAACGAATGACAAGTGTGTAAAAAGGATGAGTAATAATATTGACCTGTAAGGCACAAATAGCTCCCAACATGATGAAGAAGAAAATTCGGTTGGGAAAAGGATAGAAGAAGGTTGTCCTGATTGGATGGACACCCTTAGAACCCTAAGAGATAAACTAAGAAGATCCAAAGTAGATAATGAAAATATTGTTAGAGAAAAATAAATGGAAGAAGCAGTAAATATAATAATATTGTAGAGCTTATCAAGCCTACAAAAGAAGAAGAAAAAGGATTTTGATGCCATCCATCTAGACAAGCACAAGTCCAAACCTAGAGTGTGAGATATTCAAAGGAAATGGATGGATACAAATAGGTCATGAAGTGGTTAGTCAAGGAAAATACATCGACATGTAGATGAAGGAATAGTTATACTCAACACTTTTGAAATTGGTTCAAGCAACCCTGAACGATTATCAAATATTGTACTTAAGAAACACCATCATCATAGGAGAAGCAATAACAGTTCAATGCTAGAAGAGTTCAACGAATCAAATCCTCCCACCTTCAATGGAGAGAAAAATAAGGATGAGGAGGTAAAGACTTAGTTATTTGGGATGAAGAAATACTTTAGGGTTCATGACTACTCTAAGAACATGAAGGCTAAAGTAATTACTTTTAGATTGAAAGGAAAAACTGATATATGGTGGGGTAATTTGAAGAATGTTAAATAAATTAGGGATAAAGATTTCTCAAGAGAATTTTCTACAAATACTTATAGAAGAAGTAATTGTTGTAGAGGTACTATGATAGAAAGATCAAGTAATTCCATGAGCATAAGCTGGGGTAACTCACTACTAATGAATACACTGATAGACATATGGAATTATTGAGGTATATGCCATATATTATAGATGCGAAGGTGAAGATCCAAAGGTACCTTGGTGGGTTACTACAATATTATCAATATTTTGTGAACTGAGAACACTTGAGGACACAATTAGTAACTCCATGTATTACTATGAACAATCCAAACACAAAAAATAAAGTTCAAATAGATTGGAAGAAGAAAGATAAGTTAAAATTGAAAGGAAAAGGCTTGAAATCCTCAAGCTATAAGCAAGGGGGGAAATGGGAAGTTCAGCACTTCTTCTAGGAATAAATACTAGCTATATTTCACAATAATCGATAGAAATGGACCCTCAAATTAGAAAAAGAAGAGGATGAAGGTTTGAGGAAAGGGCTTGTATAGTGTTTGAAGTTTGGGGAAAACCATCTATGGAGGAACTATACTCAGTGAAAATATATCAACTCAAAATGATAGAATGTAAAAGAAGAAAAAATAGTAAATGATGTAGCCCAAAACATACCACATATTTATGTTGCACTGAATAATAGACAAGAAGACCAACAAGTTGTAGTAATCCAAATTGAAGGTAGAGTCATTACCCAACTTGTTTCAAATTTAATTGTCCCATGTTATAATTTCAATCCCAATGTTGGATTGATATAAAAATTATGTCAGTATAATATCTTGATGAGCTAAACACAATGGTGGCATTGTTTTATAGTTTTCGGGAGGTTTGGAAAAGAGGAGTTTTTTTACCCCATCTTCATAATAGACCTTAGACATATGGTTAATTTCAAAGTAGCACCTTCCATTTCCTAAGAATAACCCAAGTGGTGGGAGGGACTATTACGAAGTGGTATGAGAGAGAAGATTCAACACTAGACCTGAAGAGGCCCACATGCACCCACTTAGGATGATTATTTAATCTCAGAGTTATTTTTTGTACAATGATGTGTGTTTATTTTAAAGTACAACTAATATAATGTTTTATTTGACATAATTATTTTATTGGTTATTTTATATTTAAATAAACATACTAACTAAGATTTTATGTTTCAAATGGGTTTTCATCAACATGCTTATTTTTTAATAAGCCAAGGTAATGGGTAATTGTGTTTATTTGTAGTTTTTGATGGTGAACAAATATGTGTGTGTAACAACACATATGAAAACATAAAAGAAAAACAAGAGAGTGAAAAGGATGAGTAGTAGGATGGATAAATATGGTAAATATCTCCTAGAAAGATCAAAGAGAAGATTTAGTTGGGAAAAGAAAAGAAGAATACTCTCTTAACTAGATGGCCACCCTTAGAAGCATAAGAAACAAAAAAGAATTTAAAGAAAAGATAAGGAAAATATTGTTAGGTAACATGAATGTAAATTAGAGGTAAATGTAGTAGCATTACAAAGATTATCGAACCTTTGAGAGCATAAACAACATGAGCTCAGTGCCAGTGATATCGACAAACACAAGTCCAAACCTAGGATGTAAAAGGTCCAAATGCAAAGGTTGGATACCAATAGGGAAGGAGGTTGCAAGTTAAGGAAAATAAATAGGAATGTAGATGAAGGCAAATTTCTATATAACACTTCATATAGAGAGTTAAGAAACCTTTACTAATCATCTGATACTATAGTTAAGAAACACCATTTTAGAGGAGAAGCAATAGGACTTCAATGCTAGAGGATTTCAACAAAGAAAATCCTCCCCAACTTCAATGGAGAGATAAATAATTTTGAAGAGGCAAAGGCTTGGATGTTGTGGATGAAGACACAATTTAGGGTGCATGAATACTCCAAGAACATGAAGGCCATAGTAGTTGTTTTTAGTTTGAAAGGGAAAGATGGTATATGGCGCAAAGATTTCAAGAATGTTAAATACATCAAGAAGAAATATTTTTCATGTAGAAGGCTCGATAAATACTTCTAAATGAAGTACGTTTATAACATGTACTATGATAGCAAGGCCAAATAATTCCACGAGCATTAGTTGGGGAAGCTCACTGCTGATGAATACACCAATAGACTTATGGAATTATTTAGGAGTCCTATCATCGTTTAGAATAGGAGTCCTATCCATTATGTTGGCTCGACTACCACCATCATTTTTTCCTCTTAGCTATCAAATGAATAAATGCTAATATGAGTACAAGAATATGATACTTGAAGAATGAGGACCAAACCAACCCATATTTGATAACTCGTAGAACAAGGTACAAGAATATCACAACAAAGTAACGTCTATATCTCAAGAAGGAATGAGCGAGCTAAAACCATCTAAGACATATACAAATAAGAAATTACTAGATGTTAATTGAAAATTAGTTCACAATTGGTTACCAACATTAGTGTGGAATGAAAGAGAAAATATTCAAAGAAAACATAGGAGCCATAAGGTAGAAATTAGTTCATCAACATATACCCAATGTGTAAGAAAACATTCAAAAACAATAGTAGTATCTAATAGTCATTCCAACCACCATGAAAGGGCATGGGAATTGATGCCAAAAGTGAAGATATTATTATTGATAACATTGCGAATCCAATTACATGTACAACAAGTCCATCAAAATCCAATAGTGAAAGGTTGGTTGCTCATATCATCTTCAACATAAGAACTTTTCCTCACCAGATCTACCAAGATCAAGAGTGCTAAAAGCTAGCTATGTGCTCACAACTATTTAAATGCTAAATGAAATGTTGTGCTAAAATCCCCTCCTTTAGAGGCATGAGGAGACATTCATACAAGTGCGTAGATGACCTTTCACCTCCACACCATGACCATTATAAATCTTACTTATTTTTACATTATTTAGATTTTTTACAATTATAAGAAAAAAATAAAGTGAAAGTTATGTGTGGGGTCATTCACTGCATTATCTCTCCTTCAACATATGAGTGTTTTCTTAATTCACTTATGAAGGTTAAGATACGCTGGTTTTTCTTCGTTCTCCTTGAATTTGAATGAGTCCCAGGTGCTTTCTCCACTTTTATATCTTAACAAACTTGACCAAACTCTATCATGAAATAACATATGCACACATTTTCCGATTTTAACAACCCCTTCAATTTCCTCAATTACTGTGAATGGCTTAGTTTAGATGTTTGGCCCTTTCATGAAAATATTAAACATTTTCCTTGAATATTCCTTATATATCAATGAGTTTAACAGAGAAACATGGTTTGTAGAAAATGTGTCATAGCTGATGTCGTTTGTAGTGAAGCTGGTGACAAGTAATTACCAACTATTTTTCTCAATGGATGTTTTATATTGTGAGAAATAATCACATATGTAGTAATAAAACTGGATTTCAAATCCTTTGCTAGTGGAATTTCTACATAAGCTTCAAGAAACACTAACAATAATCTATCTGATTAAGACATTTGTAGTTTCTATGCACATCTTCCCTTTAACTCTGAAGAGATGACCAAGTAGCAGGATTGATTCATGTGTGGCCTCAATTGTATTTTAGTCCATTCAAAATATAACGAACCACCAAATTTATCACACAAATCTTACTCATACGTTACCCCGCGTACATAGATATCACAAATAACAAAGAACATTGTTTCTATGTCTTCTACCCATTCTGATTGCGATTGCGATTTTATTTGAGAAGGTCCCTTTTTGGATTTTATATGAAATACTCCCGAGCTATAATAATTGTGATTGTTATGAAGTCCTTCCCCAAAACTCAGATTTCTTATAAGCCATAAAGTTCCACCTGCTCACTCAAAATTCCTCTCCATGAGGTCTGTGTCATATTTATTGTGCTCTACATTTTCCTGATTTCTTACAAAAGTGATTTGTTTCAAATAAAACTCACTTATGAGTCTTCATTTATTTATATATTATCGATTATTCTTTTCCATGTTCAAGTTCATTATAGAGAAAGACAGATGTTTTGATCAGTGGCAGATCAATTCAAACAAATAGATAAACATTCAAATAATTCGATGGAACAAATGAAACTAATAATGACAGCATACCATTTTCAGAAACTTCTACCAAATATTGTTTTCCTTTAAGAATTGTTTAAGGTATCTGTTTAATGCCCTCAACACTCTGCACAATAGATTAGAGTTGTTCTCTATCATTGAAGCTTAGTTATTTTAGTAAATAAAGGTTCTGAATTTTATGAAGAAAGGCTTACGAAAGCTTGAAATATTGCACTTTCATACTTTTCTCAATAGAATGAATCGAACATTGTTTTTTGAATTTTCATAAAAATATTTGAGAAGTTGCACTACTGTACTAGAATAATCTTTGTGAGAAGGAATAAACTACTCATATTTATTTTATGAGTTGAGCGAAGTATATCTAGTATGTCTATCATTGTGCCTCTGTTTTGTTCATACATAAATAGTAAATTTATCTTTAGAAGCTACTTACTATGTCATATTTAAAGAACAATGTTACATGTATTCATTATTGATCATGCTTCCATTGATATTTTTATACATGTTAAGAAATTTTCTATGATATTCTAAATGTTATATAAGTTTACACATTATTTTGATTAACTACTTAGTCAAACTAATCATCTTGAAATAAGTTTCATTTCCATTAGTGTTTGATCAATCTATATTGTCATTGACTAAGGAAAACCATTATAGATCACGTCTAGATAAAAGTTAAACAATGTCGGGTTATAGAATAGATTAATGCAATTATTTTTCTATTTGATTCGTTGTTGTAAATCCATATATTTCACTCCACTATAATTATTACACATTCATTAAATCATCTTTCATTAGGAAATTGGTCCCGTTATCCCTAGTCGAAGCCACTACTTAAACGGAAAAGGAGTTGTCTTAAGGTCTAGACCGGGTGGTCTTCCCCTATGTTGAAGCCGAGATTTTTGAAGCCTTAATTCCTTTTTGGCACTAGGAGGAGGGCATGCAGACTATGAATGGAAAGTTAGTCTAGTCCAAAAATGAAAGGCCATTCCAAGAGTAATTATCTCCTCCAAATATCTTACAACTTTCAGATTCTCTCCAGAATCTCTTACCTTTAGATCAAGAGTTGTACAATCACCTCTCAAGTCTTCTAGAATACTTCCTGAGATTGTCCCTGTGGGTTATACTCCAGAATCACCAGAAATTATAGAGATAAAGAAATTGGAACATGTCTTAATTTCAGCAGAGAAGCCTAAACCATCCAAAGATTTTGAAGGAAGAATAACTTCTATTTTTCAAGCAACTGGTGTTTTATCTCGGTCTGAAAGTGCAAAACATGGCATATTTCCATTTTAATTTCCAATTCAATCCCGATAAACGAGAACTACTACATCAGATTCCCAAACATCTACTAGTGAGATTACCTCATTCTCTCAATCACCAATATCTCTATTTCTTCCTTTTTCATTTCCTTTCTCTCTACCATTTGCTTCATCTATTTATATTTTATCTACACAAACAATTAGTACTACCTCAAGTATTACTATCATAGCTACTAGTTCTTCTTTCATCACATCCACTTCTCTAGCTGTTACAATGGAAGACAGACCATGGTCCAATCTGAGATCTATTCAAATTTTAACACCACTTCATCCTCTACCAAAACATCTTGAAAGATGGCTTCCCAAATTCAATCACGATGATGGGTTACCCATTGAGGAACACCTTCACAACTATATGTTAGCCATCAAGCTCAATAGGGTAGATGAAGAAGATGTTGTTGTTAGATTATTCCTGTACACTCTTACAGGATCAACAAAGACTTGGTACTTTTAATTACCAGCCAATTCTATTATTAGTTGGGATATTTTTGAAGAACTATTTTTTATTAAATTTGGTGATGATCAGTCAACCACATCTCTTATCAATGACCTTTCCAATTTAAAAACAAATTTAGGGGAAAAGCTAAAATTTTCAATTCTAGATTTAATAAATTGTTCAATAAAATCCGAACTACTTCTAGACATAGTGTCGATGTACAAATTAAATGGTATATTTCATCTCTTCCTTATCACATAGGAATTTTTGTAGATAGATCTAATAAAAACACCTTGGTAGATAACATGAAATAATTTGTGTTTGTATAGAAGGGGATAAATTCACTAGAAAAGAAAAAGGATCAGGAACCCAAAAAAAAATAAAAAATGTTACATTTAAGGATGAAGCTAAAAAGAAAGCACCTAAAGATCCCTTTGATCTTGAAGGCTTACAACAAGTCCTTAAAACTTTGTCTAACGAGATGGTAGAGATAAAAAAACAAGTAGCTCAATCCTCTTCCAAAAAACCTTTTAGACCATTTAGAAGAAATCGGCCAAGTAGTCCACAACCTCCAAACATGATCCTTAATGCAGAAATAGATGTTGAATATGAGGAAGAAGCAACATTTTCTGTTAATAAATCCAAAGATGAACAAATAGCTTATTTAAATGCAATGTTGGAATTTATGCTCCCTGTTTCTAATAGTGAAAACAAATATGAAGCATTGCCTTTTAGCAAAATAATTAAAGGTCCAGTTGACCTTATAAAATCAATTCAGAAACATAAACCTTCAACTTCCACTGCTAAAGATAAAGTTGTTGTTAAAAAATCAACTTCCACTTCTCCCCAAGTAATTCCATCTTCGTCCAATTCTCCATCTTCACCCAAAACATTAGTAGTTTCATATACTATTTAGTATAATATAGTTGAGGATATGAATAAAATAAAAGAAAACGTTTCCCTCCATGAACTCATTAAACTCAAACAACAACATAATTTTTTACTCAAATAATTGAATGTAGTACATGCTTCTCCTCTTCCTACTGTAGTGGTATCCAAAGCTGCTAATAGAATGAGTAAACCTCCTATTCATCCACTATTCAATTCATCTTACGCTATTGTGATGGGTGACAATTCTAACTCACATACTCCTTTTATTTTCACTTTTGAAATATTTAATAAAAATGTACATAAATGCTTGGTAGATTCAAGGGCTTCTTTGAATATCATGTCATATTCAGTTTGTCTATGATTAAATATGTCACCCCAGAAACCCCAGTTCACATTCTGCAAATTGATAGGACAAAAGTCAAAGTCATAGGAGAAATGAATTTAGTTCTTATTAGGTTATCTTCGAATCTTGAAGTTTTTCAAATAATTGATATACTTGCTGTTGATATCCTAGATTTATACGGTTTAATTCTTAGTAGAGATTAGTAAGAAAAACTACATGATTATTTTCCCACTGATTGGTCTCACTTATGGCTCCCATTTAATGGAAATCTGAATCAAATTAGAATCAACTCACGAAAACACATGAAACATTCAGTAATATATTTTGAAGGCGATTATGAGCCAATAACATTTAATAACAACATTCTTGGAAACTACCCTACTAAATCAATTTTTGAGAATTTGAAAGCACAAAATTCATCATTCTTGAGTAATTTTGTAACTTCTCAAATTGAAAATTTTCCACAGATATACTTTTCCAGAAGAGTAAATATGCTAGAAAAACCATTAACTAATTATTTGTTCTGGAAATGGTATTTTTATGGGTCGAGATCAAGTGATGGTGCAGGAGTAGGTTGCATATTGATTAATCCTAAAGGTGTGAAGATAATGCTGACTTGCAAATTGGAATTGAAATGCGCAAATAATATGGCAGAAAATGAAGCATTGGTCCAAGGTATGTATCAAAAAATTAGCCTTGACATTAAATACTTGAACACTTATGGAGATTCATAAATTGTAATTAAACAAGTGAGAAACATGATGCATTGTATTTATACACACTTCAAGCATTATCAGTCATTGGTTCAATCTCTCACTTCACATTTTTTAATGTTTAATATTCCTATTATTCCTAGAATTCAAAATGCTAGCATTGACCTTCTTGTTAATGTTGCATCAAAATTGATCCCATCTGAAGATTACAGTCTTGATTAATTTTTTGTAGAACTAATCTTTAGGCCATCCATTCCCGATAATATCACCAACTGGCGGGTATTCAATGACGATGAAGACATTTTAAACTTATTAATATCTAAAAAATCATACGATGACCAAATAATTGATGAGGATGAAGATGATGATCAATTAAAACAAAAAATTCAGGATAATCCCATACCAAAATCTGTAGTTAAACTTGAAGATCTATATGATTTAAAATATGGATTTAAAAGAGTTACTAATTCAAAACTATAGAGTTAAACTCTGAGAATTGAATTAATAAATATTGGGATAGATCTTAATCCTTAGAACATAAATTTAGGACCTGTTATTTCATCTAAAGAAATATTATCCTTCATCAATTTGTTAAATCAATATAAGGATGTCTTTGCTTGGAGTTACGAAGATCAAAAAACATTTGACACTTCTATCACTCAACATACAATCTCGATGATATCAAATGATAAACCCGTTCAACAAAAACTAAGGAAAATTCAACCGAACTTAGAAAATCAAATCAAAATAGAATTAAATAAACTTCTTAAGCAAAAAATAAATTTTTTTGTTAGGCATTCAAGTTGGGTTTCCAACTTGGTACCAGTTAGGAAGAAAAATGGTGATATTTGAATTTGTATAGGTTTTAGGAATCTTAATAAGGCCATTCAAAAGGATAATTTTCCTCTACCCATTATGGAACAAATTTTATGATCAATTTCTAGTTTTGAACTTATGTATTTCCTTGATGGTTTCTTTGGATGTAATCAAATGATGGTCCACCTAGATGATAGGTTAAAGGCTTCATTCATGACCAAATGGGGAGCTTATGCCTACCAAAAAATGTCATTCTGTTTAATAAACACAACGGCCACTTTCGAACAAGCCATGGATATAACATTCAAAGGTTTGTTAAATAAAATAGTTGTTGTTTTTCTAGATGATATTATTGTTTATTAAAAAAAAACCAGTTATGTTCAGGTGTTAAAAATAGATTTTTAAACACTGTATAAGATGTGGTATTTCATTAAATCCAAAAAAGTCTTTTTTCACCCTTAGTGAAGGGAAACTCTTAGGATTTATTGTGTCAAAAAATGGAATTTACATTAACCCTGATAGAATAAGAGAAATTTTAGAAATTTCTCACCATACAATAAAAAAAGCATGTAATCATTCTTTAAACAAATCAACTTTGTTGAAAGGTTTGTCGTAGATTTCTCACAAATCATTTTACCATTACAACAAATGATTAAGAAAAACACAATTTTTAAATGGGGCCTACATTAAAAGCAATCATTTGATTTAATTAAATAGGAAATTATTGATACTCCTTCTTTAAATACTTTGAATGTCTTCGATCATTTCATCTTATACACTTTTCTTCTTCAATGTCTTATGATGTTGTTTTCACACAAATTAATAATTAGAAAATTGAAGCACCCATCTCATTTTTCAGTTGAAATTTTAAGGGTGCTGAATTGAATTATTCAGAAGAAGGAAAACATGCATTTTCTATATATAAATATGTAAATCATTCTATACATTTTCTCTTAAAAACACTCAAAATAGTAATAGTCTCATTCCCTACAGTGAGGAAATTACTATTCCAGAAAAAATTAGGGGAAGAGATAGAAAATTGGGTAACAACTCTGCAAGAATACGATATTGAAATAAAACCACCCAAAATTGTTAGAGGGGAAGGTTTTTGCAAGATTCTTAGAGGAGAATCCAACATACCAGCCAAAGGAGACACAGGTAAGAATGAACATATTTATGAGGTAAGTGTAATTGATGTTGATTCCCAATATGATGATTTGATTTTTTACTTGAAAAATGGATATGCTCCTCTCGAACTCAATTATGAAAGAAAAAGTGCATTGTGATTAAAAAAAAAAAATTATGAGATCATTGATAATGTGTTATTTAGGAGAAACTATGATTCCATATTGTTAATATGCTTAGAAAAAATTGGAGCACAAACAATTTATCAAGAGCTTCACAATGGACCAGCAGGTGGACACTTTGGAGGAGATACTACAACACACAAAATCTTACATTTTGGATACTACTGGACCACTCTCTTCAAATATGCCCACACATATGTGATGAAGTGAAAAAAATGACAAACTTCTTCTCAAAGACAAAAGAAACCAACTTTGACTCTACAGCCAGTCAACATCGAACAACCATTCGAACAATGGGGATTGGATATCATAGGGGATATCATTCCTCATTCTTCTAAACAACATAGGTATATTCTGACTGCTATAGATTACTTCACTAAGTGGGTGGAATAAATTCCACTAAAGGTAGTCAATTCTCAATCTATTATTGAAGTTATTGATCAATTTATCATTACAAGATTTTTAATTTCCTTCTGCACTTATATTTGATAATGCATATTATTTTTCGGGTAAAAGTATGATTGGATTTGCAATTAGGAGAGGTTTTAAACCCAAATATTTTTCTAATTACTATCCCAAGGGAAACAGTTTGACGGAATCCACTAATAAAAATATCCTTAGAATAATCAAAAGAACAGTAGATCAAAATCAAATAAATTGGCATAAAGCTTTGGTAATTTCCCTATGGGCTGATAGGATAACTCAAAAGGCCTAGTTAGGCACTTCTCCATTTAAACTAGTGTATGGGAAGGAAGCCATTATTCCGTCACATTTATCTCTTCCTTCATTAGTCCTAGTTAAATTTATTAAAGGAACACCTTCTTCTTCATTGCAATGAAGAAATTCACAAATCTTAAAACTAGAAGAAGAAAGGGAAAAATCCAAACTCACACACACGAAACATCAATAGATGGTGAAAGCTTCTTTTGATGCAAGTTTAGTCACATAAAGATCCTTCCAAGTTAGAGATCTAGTTCTCAAGCGAGACAAATCACACAAAGAAAAATGGAAACATACCAAATTTCAGAAATTATGGCTTTGTCCATTTCATATTGTTGAACAAATAAGCCCATCTACATTTATAATTTAAGATTTATGAGGAAAGATAGATTATGTTCCTGTAAATGGGCTCATCTTGAAGAAATTCTTTTCTTAATTCTGAAAAAAAAAAAAATAGAATAAAGAATAAAATCTGTAAAAAAAACACTCCCATTGTACATCCTGCTGCAATTTATTTTCCTTTTACAGATTTTGTTAAATAAATGTTAAATGGTACTCTATTGATTTTTCAAACATCTCTTGAGGTTAATTTTATTTTTCATTTTGAAGGTAGGAATTTTTAATAAGTGGTTACCAGAATTAAAAATTAGATAAAATTATATAACTCTGAAAATATTTCCCTTTAAGTTGTAAAATATTTAAAAAACCTCAAAAAATTATATCGTTTTACTCTAGTTTCAGTCAAAAAGGTTATCCTTAAAAATTAAATATCGTCTTATAACTTAAAACTTTCAACTCAGATTTACCATCCAAAACTCTTAAGGAGTCAACGATCCTCCCTATCCATTAAAAAGGGAAATTTTAGAGTGTAATTCTAAAATATAATAAATCTAAAAAGATAAGAGGTCTCATCATGAAACTTCTTACCATGTTCGTAGAGAACCAATTAACCTGGCATTACCACTCTAAGCACCAAATGAGGGTAATGCCTTATGATTTTTAACTGTAAGACAAGGGGCCTCATCGCGAGTCATCTTGTTCAGTTTAGTTGTTACCAGTGAATGGCATTGTCATTATCTCGCCATAAAACTAGGACAATGGATTTTTAGCATATATAAATATATATATATATATATATATAATATATATGACTGACTATAAATGGATGGGAATAACTGGATTGTTGTTGGGTTAAAAGGTAACCTTGTCGAGGGAGTGGCTCTACCTATATGAATGAGTACATTCTTAAGCTAAGTCTTGAAAGCCCCTTACTTTATTTTTTATAAACTGATTAATGATTGATACAGGTAAATAGGTGTTTTTCATTCACAAAAGCTTTCTAAAATAGATTGCAGGTTAATGCGTTTTATAGTCAAAGTAATTTTATTTATCTAAATATTTCGAAAAGTAGTTTTCACTTCTTATATTATTTTTATTGAATTTTTGGAAAATTTCATTTATCAAAGATAACAAGTTGTTCCAGTGAATTGCCAATTGTTGTACTATCCAACAACCCCCATTTTAATATATTATAAATTTCCTATGAAAATTATTATATTAAAATAGGGACCCTTTATTTTAGAAAAATCTTATAATCAAAGTTTAATACTTAGGCTTTTTAATTACAACCCAAGTATTAAACCTTGACTCTCGCAAAAAACCAAATTTTAATAGCCCCCGAGAACAAAACTATAGTTAGGCTTAAAAAACCTTAGTATTAAAAAATATTGGTTATTTAAACAAAATAAATCGTAGTTTTAATCCCCTAAGGTTGAAATTTTAACAACCTTCGACTGATCCTGCTTCCCCGCATCGCAAATAATCAATGTTACAAAGGCTTAAGACCCATCCACCAAACTCCATTGTAATTGTGATTAAACCAGACCCGATTGGAAAATATACATCCCAATTCATAAGTCCCCCCATCCATAACAATTGCAAAAGCTTCCAAACAACTTAAGTCTGAGCCTTAACTGATTGCGATATGCGATATCACTCCAGATCTGACCACGGATTTAAATCTTCCAAGTTAAAATATCACATCCATAGCCCACATCTTGAGTTTCATAAGTCATAAGACCACTCTGCCAAAATCCATTGCAATTGTGATAAAAACCATACCCGTGGGGATTATCCAATACAAACCATAAAACCCCACATCTGTGACTACTATAGGTTTTAAAAAAACTTAAGCCCGCTACACCCTGTCCATTGTGATATGCGATTAAGCCCAAACCTATGGGATTATAAAATCAATTTCATTTAAATCTCGTCTCCAAAGTTATTAGAGTATTCAAGAGTCTAAAAGTTCTACCTGCTACACGCTGCCAATTGCGATATGCGATATAACTGGACCCATGGGGATTATCGACTTCATTTCCGGAGGTATTGCAAGAACCATTTCCTTTTTTGATTGTGATATGCGATAAGGCCTACACCCGTCGGTGTTGGGTCCCTATAATACTAGTGATTACCCCATTAATATTGTAGTTGCATCCCTTATTAATATTGTTGTGCTCCTATTATCCCCATATTGTTATTATTGTGCCCCGTAGAATCCCTCTATTGTTATTTTTGTGGCTTTATATTATTATTGTTAGGTCGACTAGGTTATATTGTGACTCCTTAGACTCCTATATATAGAAAGGAGGTTTTGTCATTTGAATCATCCAAGAATTGTTCATTTATGTAATGTAAAGGAGGTTGCCCCCTCGAAGACGTTGAATTCTAAGGCATTGATCTATTTTTTCTATCTTTTCTTGAGCTGGTTTCATAACATTTCGTATCAAAGCTTTGGATTCTAGGGTTTTGCTACTCCAAATAGGTCATCGTGACATTTTCGCTATAACTTTTTTCTATGACATTTCAGAAGCTAAAAAAATCCCATTTGAGAAGAAATCAGGCTAAATCTCGTGTCTGAATTTCAGAGCCTTTTCCGCTATATTTGCATAGATATGTTCTGAGGAAGTTGGTCTTTTTGCAGACTCCTAAATTACATTCCAAACAGGTGACCTGGGAATCATCATAACTTTCTCTCTGAGCATCGGATTGAAATTTTGTAAGAAGGTATAAAAAGAGGATGGACTGTAGTTTCTTGTATATATGTTTCAGAGCCAAAGGTCGAAACAATGACTCGTGGCATGTCGTACAAGTTCACTCTACTGAACTAGTCTATAATCAGGTCACTGTGGGAGATTTTGCATAACTCTTCCTTGGACAGTCCAATTTGGATCAGACTGGTGGAATTGGAAAGAGGACATAGAGGGCTACTACAGGTTGCAATTCCAGAACTAGATGATCCGAAAGTATAGAGATATATCAGAGGCAATATCAAGCTCCTACAAAGTGAAAAAAGGTGTGTAGATTCATTTAAATTTTTGCTTAAGATTGGTTTGAAAAATTATTTTGAAGGAATTCAAAGGGCATAGTAGCGCATTATTATTAGTAATTGATGCCTCGAGGAAAGAAAATTCAAACACCTAGTAAGCAACCTGAAAGCTCTAGCATGACTCATGAAGAAAAGGAAGAAATGCAACATGATATATCAAAATTACAGGAGCAAGTGCAACAAATGTCACGCTCACAAAAGATAACAGAAGTTAAGATAAATGGCGTGGAATCTAAGATAAAGGGCATGGAAGCGAAGATGGAGAATTTGAAGATAGATTTGAAGAGATACATGGCAGATTTGGAGATAGACTTGAAGACAGACATGGCAGATTTGAAGACAGATTTGAAAAATTTTCTACAAGAAATACTTACTAATGGTGAAAAGATTGTAAAGAAAACTCATGATGCGAACAAAAGAAATGTTAATCATGATTTCATAGACTCTATTGTGGGATCAAAGGCCCACCATATTCCAAAAATCGATATGAGGAAGTTTGATGGCAAGGATCCCGCAACATGGATATTACAGATAGAGCAATTTTTCGATCTCAATAATGTGCAAAACACACAAAAGGTATGTATGGCAACTTTATATTTGGAACCAAGTTATTTTGTATGGTATAAATGGCTTTTCTCTCATAAACAATTTATTACTTGGGCAATTTTTATGGAAGAATTGATGGCACATTATGAGGATACAAAAAGAAACACTTTTTTTAGCCAATTGATAAGTCTCAAACAAAAGCGTTCAATAATGGAGCACATTGAGGAGTTCCAAAAATTGAACATAAGGGTAAAAAAATATTCCAGAGGAGCATAGGATTGATTTGTTCATATGGAATTTAAAGGATAATATCCAACATGATGTTCGCCTTTGGGAACCTGATTCATTAGAGAAGGCATTCAGGTTAGTAAGAAAAATAGAAGTGAAATTATGGCAACCAAGAAGCATACCACTCACAACTATAAATATGGAAGTTTTGTTGCCCCTAGTATTCCACAACCTATAAGGTTGACACCACAACATTTGGAAGAAAAGAGAGAAAAAGGGCTTTGTTATAGTTGTAATAGCAAATAAACTAAAGGTCATAAGTGTGCTGAGAAGAAATTATTCTACATAGATTGCGAAGAGGAAGAAGAAAAGGAGAAAGAAAGGTCAAAGGAAGAGGATATACTTTGGGAACAAAGCCTAGATAAAGAAGAAATGAATCCAACCATATCTTGTAATGCATTGGCTGGAATTACCACTCCTCAAACCATTAATATAGAAGGACAAATCAAGAAGAGAAAGGTAATAGTGTTTATTGATTTAGGAAGTACCCACAGTTTTATTGATTGTAAGGTAGCAAAAGAATTGAAATGCTTCTTATATCTAGCACCAGAGTGTCAAGTGATGGCTGCAAATGGAGGAACAATAAATTGCTCTAGAAAGTGCCATAATATCAAGCTATTAATGGGATAATATGTATTGACTAGCCCAATTCTTTCCATTCCAATGGGAGGTGTTGATGTTGTACTAGGAGTCTAATGGCTAAAATCCATGGGTACAATAGCTTTTAATTTTCAAGAACTTTTCATGAAATTTTCTGTGGAAGGAAAGGAAGTTGAATTAAGGGTATTACAGGATAACCGAGAAAGATAATCAGCTCTAACAGTATGACAAAGCTTCTAAAAAAGGAACAAAGGGGTGTAATTGAACATTTATGTTCGCTAGAAGTTTCCACATTGGAATTGTCTATTTCTCCAGGTCTCCAAAAAGTCTTAAACAATCATTCCAAGGTATTTGAGACTCCCAAAGGTCTCCCACCTATTCGTGATCATGATCATGCTATTCATCTAATTCCAGGAAGTGTTCCTCCAAACATCAAGCCGTGCAGATATCCTATGCCCAAAAGAGTGAAATTGAACATATGGTTGCAGAAATGCTAGAGGCTGGTATAATTCAACCTAGTCAAAGTTCTTTCTCTGCTCTAGTATTATTGGTGCACAAGAAGGATGGATCATGGCGCATGTGTCCGGATTATAGGGAGCTCAACAAGCTCACTATTAAAGATAAGTTCTCCATTCCTGTCATTGATGAATTACTCGATGAATTGCATGGATCAATTTA